>LSHF01000071.1:0-129753 GCA_001660795.1 Leptoxyphium fumago
GCCAGATGCGGGAGGCTTCTGGAAGGCCAATGCTGACAAGCGCACGCTCGATCGCGGTCTCGGTTTCACTTGAAGGCATAAGCTGACGAGATATGATGGTCTCCAAAAGACATGTGAAACGGGCTGGTCCAGCCAAGTCTGCCGATGATTCCTCGACGATCATGGCGGACTGAATGCGCAGTAGCAGTTCAACATCGACGTTTGAAAGGTGAGCAATATCGTCAGCTCCAATCCTTGCGACCGCATGCTCAGCAATTGGTGCGACAAGGCCGGCGTTTTCGATCATCATCCGAAGCAGCTCCATGACAGAATGCGGCGACACATCGACCTGTGCGCGGAAAAGGTAGGTGCCAATGACCTCAGTGGCTTCGTCGATCTGCTCCAAGACCTCACTCTGCTTGCTTTCAGGCTGTGAGTCGCGGATGCGCGAAAACATACGACGACTGTGCCTCAAGCCTCGTTCGCTCTGTCCAACACCGGCCAGGGCAATAGCACGCATAACAGTAGGTTCGACGAGAGAAACCTTGGCTGGCGCATGCTCTAAAATGCGCCAAAAAGGCTCGGCCGCCTCAACATTTGCATTGCGTATGTGCATCGCAAGCATCGCTGTGGCAGGCTTTGCTAAGTGTTGTGATTGTTGAGCCAAGGCTTCAAAAGCTTTGTAGCCAGCTTCAACAGCATCCGTATCGGCAGCTTTCAGGCAGATGGAGGTCATGGCAGCGGTGAACGCAGCAGGGTTTAGGGAGTGCGCAAGCTCGAATGCTTTGGCGAAATCGCCTCTCTTGAGTGCAAGTGGAAGTAACGCCTGAAGCGCAACACTGCTTTGAAGCTGCTCAACTTCCTGAGGCGAGCTGAAGCTTGCTTGTACGCTGGAAAGGAACTTGAGACCCTGCTTCAATCGATCCGCAGCACCATATGCCTTGACGACGGCGGCATAGACCTCATTGTCAAGACGAACGAAATCAATCAGTCCCTGGTTGTGTGCAACTGCCAAGTCTTTGTATTCGTCGTAGAGTTCGACTGACCGCTTGAGGTCTCCAGTACGGCCAGACGCAGCAATCATAGAGGGGAATAGGCTGGAGGGCATGGCGACGGCTTTGTCTTCGGCGTGCGCATACACACGTTCCATGTCCTCAGGGCGGTTGTACTGTGCACAAGCAGAGATGAGGGTGGCACAAGCTTTGGGAGATAGAGCACCAGGCAGGACTGCGGCCTTTTCAAACATCTTGAGAGCCATAGAAAGCGACGAGTCACCTGCAAGCAGTGCGTGCTCCAACTGGCTGGATTTGAATAGGAAGCTGCCGGGTTCCTCCAGACCGCCGAAGCGAGTACGGCGGTCTTCAAGAGCAGTGCGCATGACTACGACCTCGCTTGCATGCTCGGCCAACAGCGAGATCAAGACACCGTATGTCTTTGTGTCGGGGGTGATATGCCTCTGCAGCATGTCAGAGTAGATCTCCAACGTCTTTGGCACCTTGAGGTGTTTGCCCTGGGTCAGTTCGCCGACAGCCTGGAGGAGAGCGCGGTAAGCCGACTGGGATGGCTTGGTCACACCAGCCTGAAGCATGGCATGGAAGGCAGCGGGAATCTGCTCATGCTGGTTGTCCTTGGCTAGCCTGACAACTTCTCCAGTGTAGAATTCGGCCTCACTTGTTGCGAGAGAGGTTGCTGGACTCGAGCTCGAGAGCAAGAGAGAATCTGAAGAAGCCTCGCCTGCCGAGCGAGAAATGGAAGACCGAGAGATAGAGGTATCATCTTTGGATCTCTGAATCTCCTCTGCGATAGCCTCGTCCACTTGGGCGCGGGCAAGCGCCTCTGCGGTTGGGTCGGTGAAGACATCCTTGAATGTGTCCAGAGCGGTGGTGGTGTAGGACCTCTTCAGACGAGGAGCGGTTTCCTTGCTCGATACGATCTCTTCCACATCCTCGACCTCTGCCGCGGCCAGACTGGCGGGAGCGTTTCCCTCCAGAAGCGTGGCAGGAGGCTGCCATTCTATGCGCTTGGCGAACTGGAACTGTTGCCACTGCTCAGGCTTTTCTCCACGCTGATGTTTCTGCCAAGCATCGTAATACTGTTTGATCTCGGAATCCTGATGACCCGTGCCTGGCCTTTCGACCGTAGGCAAAGCGTTGGTGCTCGCATGACGGTTGGTGTCGTTGAGGTGGGAAACGGCGAGCTTGGACTTCTCGATCGAACGTAGCCTCCCAATTAGGGTCTCGGCGAGAGGGCCGGTTGGAGTGTTCTGGGCGGCGTAGGAAGACTGCGAGGCAGCGACGACAGTCTGGGCATAGCCATGGGTGAAGGTCTTGATGGCAGAGCCGGCAATACGCGGGAAGAAGGCAGCAGGCTTCACGAAAGGCATTTAGCTGGATCGCGAACCCGCGTAGGGTTTGGTGAAAGCTGTCGCGTGTCTGGTCAGCTGAAGCGCATCTAGTGGGTGGCAAGAGCGTGAGCGCGAGCGTACGGTTTATGATGGAAGAAGGGAACGCTGCAGGTTCATTTGGCGACCGGGTGCCGCCAAGATGAACGCGCTCTATGAGGTTGGGATGATATTAGAAGTGTTGGTAAGGCGGGCGGGAATGGTTGATTGAAATGTTGGTGGGGTTGGAGAGCGGAAGCGAATGGCAGATGTAATGGGAAGACCTCTGAGAGGGTTGGGGTGCAGGAGCGCGGGAGTATATGAACTGGAGGTAGGGATGCACGGTAGAGAAATGATACAGTCAGGTAGGTGCCTAAGGGATGGTGGAGGTGGAATAGGAGGGATGATGGATTGACGAGATGACGAAGCTGAGTCGCGACGATTGAGGAGATCAACCATGGGATTCTATTTGTTACCACCACAGTCAGACTCATCTCGAGTGGCCAGCTGAAGCGGATTTCCGTCCTCGCTAGGAGGTAGCAGCGCAGCAGGAAGCAGGAATTGGCAGCGGCCGAATGGACAGACAGGGGAGCGATGCTGGGCCAACGGGCATTAGCGGAGCGACGAACAATCGGATCAGACGCTTCCTCTTCCGCCCACCGCGCTAAGCCCTGTCGTAGGGACGTTCCGGGACACATCACTTTGCCATCTCTCGCATGTGCATACAGCCGCAGATGCCTACACCTACCTAGGCACAGTATGTAGGTGCTGGCGGTGCACACATCACGTCGCTGTGTATCCAGGTGTGGGGTTTCCATACACATCACATATCCAACACGCACCACCTCTCATTTTCAGCAGCAAAACCCGACTGTTGAGCATAAAACGCAAACTCCCCAAATACTCTACAGTACCTTCCGGGACCACCCTCGAGGCAAGTCCTCCTATACTATATTGACGGGAGGAGAATGGAGGGATCCCGTCCTGCAATTTTTCTAGTGCTCGGATTTAGGGTGCGGAACTAGCGGAAGTACGAGCCCGGGGGTAGACAGCAGCCGGAGCCGACGGTCATCTGCCGGGTGAAACCGACTAGGCCTGATCAGGCAAGCGAGGGGTGTTCCATCTGTGATCTTGTGATTCTTGCCGATTACCTAATTGGCTCAATCCTCCAGGAACAGGCAATTCCTCGCCTCCGTCCCCGTCTTCTTTCCATTAGGCATTCCCACACGCCTGGCCAGCCCATCCAATCCAGCGGTTCGGTCGTGTACCCTAACCCTAGCAATCCCACACCACACAGCAAGCATTGTTAGCAGCATTGTCAGTCGCTGCCATTGCCATTGCCATTGCCATCTCAGAGGGTGTACCGCATAACCGATCGCTGCCCTACTGAGCCTTGAGCCTATTTGCCTGACCGGTACCTGGCCTTTACCTTTCCTACCCTTCCTACCCTAACGTCATGGCTGCGGCTGCTGTGGCTGTCTCCGCTCCCGGTAAGGTCCTGCTGGCTGGCGGCTATCTCGTTCTCGATAGAGCGTACACCGGCCTCGTCTTCGGCCTCGACGCCAGGATACACATCATTGCACGCGACGTCCCCACCACCTCTGGCGTCACCCTGCAAGAGATCACCGTTGCCTCTCCCCAGTTTGACGGCGCCGTCTGGCAGTATGGTTATAGGATTGCCGAGCGTGATGCTGGCGTCGGCATCACCCAGTTGAGAGCGTATGTATCTGTTTTAAACCTTTCGCCTATCATGTTTCACCACCACTTCGTCATACCATTGGGACTCAATCTCACCACGCTTCCTTATGTAGAGATGCAGACCTCAAGCTCAGCCGCAATCCCTTCCTCGAGACTGCCCTCGCATATACCCTCAGCTATGTCACCAGTGTAGACAACATCCACATCAGGCCAGCCCATCTGACCATCTTGGCCGACAATGACTACTATTCCACTCCTCAGGATGGCAACAAGGATTCCAACTCTGCTCCACGTTTCTACAACTTTGCCGTCCCACTGTCCAGCGCAAGCAAGACTGGACTGGGTTCGTCCGCCGCTCTTGTGACCGCTTTTACTGCTGCCCTCTTGAAGTTCTACCTGCCTGCTTCTGTCCTCGACTTGGCCACCGACACCGGCAAGCGACGTCTCCACAACCTCGCCCAGGCTGCTCATTGTGCCGCTCAAGGTAAAGTAGGCTCTGGCTTCGATGTTGCTTCTGCCGTATATGGAAGCTGTCTGTACCGTCGTTTCACCCCTGACATCCTCACCAACCGTCCCGAGGCTGGTGCCAAGGGATTTGGCCCAGATCTACGTGCATTGGTTGACGAGTCTGACTCTGGCTCAAAATGGGATACTGAGATCGTCAAAGATGTAGTCAAGGTTCCTGCAGGTCTCAGACTGGTCATGTGTGATGTACGCTGTGGTAGCCAAACGCCTGGAATGGTGAAGAAGGTGCTCGCGTGGCGCAAGGAGAATCTCGTCGAAGCCAAGCGTCTCTGGGATGAGCTGCAGGATGCAAACGAATCCCTGGCCAGAGAAATGCGGGCTCTCGCTGAAAAGCAGACTGGCGATTATCAAGCACTCACGGCTTGCTTCACACGGATCCGAAAAGGTATGCGTCTGATGAGCGAGAAGAGCGATGTACCGATCGAGCCACCAGCACAGACTCGTCTTCTGGATGCCTGCACCAACATTGACGGCGTTGTCGGTGGAGTGGTGCCAGGTGCTGGAGGTTTTGATGCTGTTTCGCTCTTGATTGAAGATAACGATGCAACCTTTTCCAGGCTGAGGAAGCTGCTTTCGAGTTGGAAATTTACGGACCAAGACGATGCTGACGCGAGCGGCGGCTCCGTCAACAGCCTTGGGGTGAGGGAGGAAATGGAAGGTGTGCGAGAGGAAGATGCAACGACATACGGTGCATGGTTAAGCTGATGGTCTGCGGGTCCATCCTCGAAAAGTTCCTTCCAAAGCGACAGAGGAGATGTTTGAAAGATTCAATATTCCCTCCTGCCTTACAGCCTTAGTCTCATTCTCACGACCGCTTGCACACTCTCACACGAGTTGAGGTCCTGCTCTGCTCTGTTGGCTGGATTCTTATTTCTCACACCCATATCTGGCACTCCTCGCAAATGCCTAGCCTTCCTCCATCTTCACCTCGCCGTACTCATTCAGCACGTGAAGTTCGTCCCCAGTTGGCTCAATCTTTGGCTTCTTCTGTCCATCGCTTCCACTGCTGCACTGATTGCTGACGTAGATGACCGAAGCCGCGCTGCTGTTCGAGCTGCGTCTTCTCTTCAACGACTTGCCGCTTCCGCCTAAGTCGCCTGTCGTAGTCCCTGCCAAGAGCGATGACCGTGCGAGTGGAGGCACCACAGCCATGGCTTCCTGGTTTTGCAGTGACATTTCCGTCGTACCCTGGCAACTGAGACCGGACAGCAACGGGTCGATCACCTCCTGGCTTTGGAGCGTATCGTGATGTCCGTGCGGCGACAGCGCATAGTATGGATGTCCCAGGCTCGTCATCACCGCCACAGGTGGTGGTGGGTACGATTGGGCCAGTTCGCCGGGGTTCATGTGCGCAGTCTCTGGAGCCTGAGGCATGCTTCCACCGCTCATCGGATTGGCAAAGCTACACTGAGCGTAAGGCCGCTGCAGCCACTGCTGGGGTAGATGGTGGCCCAATTGGTTGGCGTTGTCGTCGTTGGACATCTTGATGCACGCCTTGCTATCAAGCTCCGGCGACACATCTGCATTGGCAGCCTCACCACTCTGCTGGAGTTTTCTCTTCTCATCGCGTTCCTCCTTCTTCACACCTGCAAGCCCAAAGCCGAGGCCTTCTTCTTCGTCGTCCCCACTACCACAAGCATAGCCGCCATACATGTCAGCCTTGCCCTTAGACCGCGAGCCGTTCCCATGCTTTGCACCGACGCGGCCGAGCTTCATCTTCTCCTCCTGCCTGCGCCTTCTCGCCTCGGCCTTGGAGACCTTGACATGCTTGTGCCCGATCGCCTGGGCCGGATCGAGCTGCTCGCGTAGCCTGGTGAAGCGCATGCGGGCGGCGGGCGCCTTGATGCCGAACAGACCCGCCACCCGGTCGTAGTTGATGGATGTGAAGTTGCTGTGCGCCAGACAGGCGTATAGGAAACGTAGATTGGCGCCGTCATCGATTTTGGCCGGCATGCTGATGTCTGGACGTTGTAGCCCAAGGTATCACGGAACTGGAAAGTAAGCAGACACAAGACAGAAACGGTAGATCTGGAGGATGGGTGTTCGTCTTATACAGAACAGAGCAGCCTACACCTTCGCTCAGGATGCACACATAGTCTTTCATGTTGTTATGTCCTGGATATGAATTGAAGAGGTTCTGAAGGGGGGTTCAAAGAAAAGGGCGCGCATGCAAGACAGAACGTAAAGAGGGCTTGTCTGGCCGGATATGAAATTGTTTGTAGATGGTGGTCTGTAGTGGGTAAGGCGCTGATGGTTCATAGTTTGCTGTTTTGAATGAACAAATGCACGATCACACCGTTGCCCTCCTGCCCAAACGTTGTAGCTGCTGGGGAAAAACTTTAAGATTTGTATGTCTTTTCCTGATGGTACATTTATGAGAAGAGAATATTTCGGCCTGGATCTTGGTCGAAAAGGACGGCAGATCGACCACCGGAAACGCCTGTTGTTACATATTGTGACGATTGTTGCCGTGCTTCATCAGCGCCTCTTATACAAATGCCATCGCGCTCATCGCCGTGTCACGTGTGACATTGCGCTCATTCCCGATCCAACTCTTGCTCTACTCCACATTGGGGGCGGAGCCGGCGTCAGAGTTGCTGCCAGTGACGGATATGCTTGGGTCGACCGCAATCATCTCTGCGAGGATGTCGAGGATTGGCTGCATTAAAAGATTAGCATCAGAATATATCAATGGAGTGGACGATCGCGAATATGAACGCGAAAACCACAAGATGTTTTGCCAGTGCAGGCAGACATCTCCAACTCACCTTAGGCACAGTCTTATCGTAGATGTTGATCAGTTCCCTCGGCTGAGGATAGACCTTGAGGGCCTTGTAGAAGCATAGGGCGGCATCGACCGGGTCGCTACCGTCCTGGCACATAGCCTCACCCTTGGCGACCTCCTGCATGAAGAAGCCCTCGGTGTCCTCTGGGTCGCGTGGGAAGCCCTCGTCGTTGGCCTGGTGGACGACGGTCTTGATCTTCTCCTTCTGTGCCACCTCTCCCGCCTTGGCCTCGTTCTCCAGTGCCTTGCTGACCTTCTTGTGCTGCTTCTTTATCGACCGGCGAAACTCGACGTCTGTACGCCTCCTGTAGTCGAAGTAGACGGCGTAGCCCAGCACCGCGGCAGTGACCGTGCCCACGACGCCGAGCGCGATCGTCGAGCCTGAAACAGATTGTGACGGCACTGTCGAAGACATGTTTGGCTTCTGATGGATGATCTTCGATGAAGGTCGAGCGATTGGCGTTAGGGGGGAGTGGCTGTGATGGCGACTCCCTATGTTACTCTGTCCCGCAAGGAGAGATGAGATGGACGATCAAGTCGAAAGGACGGCTTTTGATTTTGGTTTGGTGCTTTACAAGTCCAATGGTAGGATTCGGAGTGTGTAAGGAAGTATGCGACAAGATGCTTGATCGTCGAAGGGTGGTGGTTACTTGAGATGGCAGCCGCAACTTTTTGTCCGCCGGGCAAAGGCACGTGCAACCCCAGACGTCACTTGCTGTCGCTGCTGCACTCCTTCCCTTCCTAGAGCGGGAAGCTCCGAGGTATCTACCGTACCTGCCTCCTACCTCGAGACAGCACAAACACGCGTTCCCGCCCACGAACGCCACCTCTCGAGCTTTCTAGGTTGTTTCTGCTGTTTCGTTCATCATGTCGGACGATATCAAGCACAAGATGATGTCGCTGCGCCGGAAAAAGACCACTCGTCCAACAATCTCGGCGCCTCGCCCAGCTGCTCCAGCCGATCTACCTCGCCCTCGCCCCCAAAAAGATGACACTTCCGACCTGGTGAAGAGGCGGTACAGTACCCGATTCAATGCTGTGCCTCAAGACTATCTGATCCCTCCCGTTCCCACCGCCCCGGCAGAGCGGTCAAATGGGCCTCTCAAGGCCGATCTCACTGCTTTACAGAATCCAAGACTCAATGCTGACCAGTATGTTGCAACTTTACTGGCGGATGCGACCGAGAGCGAGATTGCCACTTTCCAGGAGGACCTGCAGACCATCAAGCTCAACACAAGCACCGAGCTCAAGCAGAATGTCTACCAGAACAGGACGCAGTTCATTCAAATCGCCAAGGAAGCCGACAAGCTCAAGAGCGAAATGCGGACCTTGGGCACTCTCATGGATGAGCTCACCAATGTCCTCGGCCAGTCGTCTTTGTCTGACGAGGAAGCCCAGCAGGGCCAGTTCTTGTCCCTCGCAGAGAGGAAGAGGGCAAACAGGAGTAGTGTTGCTAATCTCGAGGCATTGTGGAGCACCCAACTTCAGACTGTCTGGAAGAGGATCGAAGGCTCCCAAAAGTATCTACCAGCTCTGCCTGGAAGGCACATCATCCTGGAGAGTCAAAGATGGGTAGAACTGAATTCAGCAACGTGGAAGGTCAAACGTCGTATCGCTATAGTGCTACTCAACGACCATCTCCTCGTTGCCAGTGAGAAGAAACGTAATGACCCTATGGTGGCACAGACCGGTGACTCCCCCATCAACAACCGTGCCAGCTTATACATACAGCCGCAATCACAGCAAACATCTCTTGTAGCAGAACGTTGTTGGCAGCTCCAGGATGTACGACTTGCAGATATCTCTGCGGATTCCATTGCTTCAGCTAAAGGCGTAAAAGAGTCTGGCCAATTAAACAATGCGGTGAGCATCCGTGCAGGCACCGAGAGTTTCACATATGCTACCAGTGACGGTAACGAGAAGGCTACATTGATCGTCAGCTTCAGAAAGGCTCAGGAAGACTTACGGAAGCTTGTCGCTGCCGAGCATGGTCAACGCAAGTCACAGTTGGATCAGCACACTTTACTTAGTGGACGAGAACCAGGAGCATTGAAGAAGGCTGCAGCGGCAGCAAATGCCTCAAGCAACGAACAAGATTTCAAAGGCTTGAGTCGAAGCAATTCCGTCCTCATTGACCAGGAGGGCAGGCAACAGAGTATAAAGTGGGTAGAGAGCCAGATCGATAAGCTTGACATCAACATTGCTCTACAGCGGTTTGAGGAGGCCGTTTCTGGGGTTGAAGAACTGCGTAAGCTGGCCAAAAGTATAGCCCGCCAGCACGCCGCTGCCCAGGATATCATCCTCGCCAAGACGAATGAGCGAGCTTTCAAATTGGCCACTTCAATCGCGAGACAACTCGCTCAGACTTCTCGCAGTGCGGACAAGTCCAAAACAAACGTTGGCTGGCTAATCAGGCTAGGACACGAGGAACTTGCAAGATCCACATACCTCACCTCACGCACAGAAACTCTCCGGTTGCGGGCTCGCGACTTTCCCTTCACAGGCCACATTGCGCCGTACCTGCGTGGGCTTTCTTTCATCACCTTCACGCTACTACTGCACACCTTTCAGGTCTTCTTTTCCGCCTTTCCCAGCACGAGTTCGAGCGCGGTCGTTGCTTGGGCCAAGGAGCATGTTGACGAGTTCAACGTCCTACTGGAGCGTCATCTTAGCACTATTACTCCAGCGAGCCAGCTGTGGGAGGAATGTTCGGTGGCAGTGCTGGATCAAGTAGCTGTCCTGAGCCAAGTCAATGTCGACTTCTCAGGCTTGGTGTCGAAGATTTTCAGTGTGAAGCAATGACCGAGTGTGCTGTGTGAGATAGAATTTCCGGGGAATCCCCTACGGTCTACACCTAATGTTATCATACCCATTTTCAACTATACCCAAAAGATTCCCGTACGGTGCAGAGATCCGCTATTTTCTACCCTAGACATCAATATTCCCAATTTCCACATAAATGGTAAGAGTTTGTATTCAAAAGAGATAACCCGTCGTATGAATATTTATCTAGGTACTGTACAGTTTCTTCTGGGAATTATTGATTATTTCCGTATTTTGGAGTTTTCGTGGTGTAAAGATCCATTAGACACCTTGAATGTGGCAAACGCTCCTGCCCATCCCCAACACCGCTCCAAAATGAAACACAAGCAAAAGCCACCCGACTGACAAGTTACATCATGCCAAAATCGCCCAATCAGCCTCCGAACTGAACATATAAAAGACAGAATGACAGTCAGCTCCATCTACGACTCGACGGCCTTGTTGGGGCGGATAGTCGTAAGAGGTGTCTCGACAACGCTTCCATGGTCGTTGCTTGACATGGAGCGAACCGGCCAGGTGTCGGTCGGAGGCAATGCTTTGGAATAAATTGCTTGGTAGAAATACCTGCAAGCAGGTCGGATTGTTGGCATACACGCACAGATCGCAGACGCGGTCATCTCGGCACAGCTGGCTAACGTCTCCGGAACGTATATCCAGGTAATATCTGGGTTGAAGGGCGTCTTGAGCAGTATAAGGCTCCTTGCGATGCTGAAAATCACCACACTGTACCACAACAGGTAGGCGATTGGTCAGCAGACAATCCAGGGGTTTCCCAACGAATGTAAGGCATGAGAGACGCCTCCACGATGCGTGCTTACCTGGCGGCGCAAGCGAATATCCCAACAACGCCGATCTTTTCGCCTCTAGACAAGATCTTGAGGCGCACAACAAAGCGGACTGGGATCATGAACAGTATCAATTCGCCAATGATGTTGGGCACTGCGCTGACGATGAAAAACACCTTGGCATTGACACATCCTTTCATCAAGTGCCCATCGTCATGTAACGGGATGCAATTCATCGGTGTCACGATGGCCTGCTTTCCGAGTCAGATGTTTGTCTTCGAGGGTGTGCAGCGGTCAACAAGGATCACGTACCGTGGTGAGAAACCAAGCGAGGAAGAAGGCCAGTACTGGCCAAAAGCACCAGTCAAATTCCTCGATACAGAGTATACCGTATAGTCTTCTGAGGAACAAAAGAATCGAGACCTTTGTGGCTGTCAATGAAATGGCAGTGAGGTACTGGAACCCTATTAAGGTTTTGAAAAATATAAACTTGGCATTCTTCTCGGCGCACTCGATGTGCCTGCCGAATCCGTGGGCAGAGATGTAAGATGCTGCGATCGCAATCCCGAGAACACAAGCCACAGGGACGAACATCAACCAGTCATCAAGCTTGAGTGAGGCGCCGCCGAGCCTCCTGGAGAAGATGCGCAACCATATGAAGAAAAGCATCAGAGGGAGTGAGCCATAGGCCAGTAGCAGAATCTGCCAGCTGCGGTCTTGAGCGGCCTTGTCTGGCGTACAAGGCGGCATGGCCGTCGTGTTCCAATCCATCTTCATGAGGGGTAGTAGGACAGGTTGCATAGAATCTGAAAAAAGCGATTGATTCCCTCAGAGGCCTGCCAGGCTGCTTTATCCAACGGCTCGAGGCCAGACCGAGGCGACCACGCGTGCCTCCAAGCCCTCGCGTCACATAAAGAATACCTCAGGCCCGGTAGAACCGGGCTGGAAGTGAGGACTTGTGAGGGCAAAGGAAGGGTGGAGGCAGCGAATGACGACGGATATGCAGCTGCAGCCACACCCTCTCCATCGACAGCGCAAGCAATTTGCATCTCCCTTGCTCGAGCACGCCCGCCAGTAAGCGAGGTGATGAGATTTGTGGGCGACTGCGCCATTGCCCCTGGTCCATCAGAGAGGAGGGGAGGTTTGCACCTATCGCGATCTGTGGGGGAGGCGGGAAGTCCTGTCGCTGGTCACCGTCGATTTGAGCCGTCTGCGGCCATGTTCTTCCCGTATTTGGGTGTGTACGGCAAGGGCTTTCCCCGGTTAGGAGTGTTGTTGAGGGCAGTATACGAACAAGATGGAGAGCTGGAGATCGTCTAGCAGATACAGTAGGCAGTTGACGCTGGATTCCTAGGTCGCCGTGCTTCTATGGATCGCGTTTCCCCAACCCTACTGCACAGTAACCCCATTTCTCCATTTTGCCTGGATTTAGACTAAGTAGACACCTGCAGTGCTAATTTATTAGACTCACATGCGTCCACTATCGAGATGGACTTAAGACCGTGTTCATCACTCGAGGGACAGCCAGTAGGAAGTTTCCCAGATTGCCCGGACAGACGATCCTGCACTGCACACCAACACACATACACACGCCCACATAGGGGAGATGAGATGCGGCGTAAGTAAGCGAACCGAGATTCTCGCCAGATGGATGGAGGGCCATCGGCTGCGCGCATGTGAGATGGCGATTCCGATACTTAGCCTGCCGTGCCTCACATCAACGCCCAGCACGATCCCGGTCGATTGTCACAGCCGCCATTTGCGGGTGGCAGCATCGGGCGTGCTTTCCGGTGACATGCAGGACAGCGGATGCCGTCACTGTCACTATCAACCGCTGCAGGTGTCGTTGCAGGTGTCGTTGCCAACACTGCCAGAACCGCGTTGTGGCGTCGCGAACTGGACTACACGCCTTCCTCAACCAGGCATCATCCACGGCCAATCCTACTTACATACCTGGTACCCACGCATCGTTTGCCGCCCTGGCAAAGCGTCGGACAACCATTGGAGTCTAGGTGGCGATTATCTAGATGCAATTGTGGCACCATTTGAGCGGATACGTGAGGAGCAGCATGCGGTTCCTGGACTGTCACAGGAAGATCTGCATCGGCCATGTACTTACTGTACTGGATTCACAGAAACGCAAGTGATAGTTCTGGAAGATCACGCTGCTCAATGGATTCTGATGTCAATGGGCCGTCCTTCCTGAATAGGTAGGCTCTCAGGTCGCTGTCACGTTAAGAAAGCTCCTAGCGTTGTTACACAGCATCAGTTGACAGGTCTACCTCCTGGAGGCGATCAATACCCTGAGCTTGCCTGGCTCTCCACAGTGACTTCTTCTGCGGTATAATCTGCAGAATGAAAGACGCGATACGAGAAAAATTCGGCTCATGCGGTTGGAGATGAGCTTACGGAGAAAAAGGGATAGTTGAAGCAACGTTGGGCTGGATGTCCTCGAGCAGTCCCGATGGCATGTTCTATCCCCCCTTGCTCGATACATATCCACAGAATCTGGCATCGAATCTCAAATCGATCAAAACCGAACCGCTTGCTGTGGGTGGCGAGATAAAGGCCGGTCACCCCCAACCACGAACCGTTTCAAGTATGCATCTGGCGTGCTTCTGACCCTAGCCCTGCGCTCGTGCGGCAGTAGTGGGACGGATTTGAGCAGGGTTGCGACAAAGGAGGAGAAGGAACCATGTCGACCGTTCAGTCTGGTGTCTGCGCTCTCAACCAANCCCCCTCCTCTCGAAAACAACCAACCTGTTGGTCTCCATCAGCTACAACATGTAAGAGGTCGACCACCGGCCCATATCACCTTAAAATTGATATGTGGTCCACTTCTCGCGCTAGCACCTGCAGAAACAACCAGAGGCTTCTCCACTTCGATATGGTCGGGACAAGCATCAGTCTTCACCCAAGGCGACGGAAACGTGGTTCTGACGTTTCAAATGCAAATTTCATGTGAGCTGCGCATGCTGGCTCTAGACGTCCATCAGCAATGTGATCTATCGGCATATCATTATAAACAATGTAATGTTCAAAGGTACTCGCTCGCCCAATCATAACTCGTCCACATTCAACAAGGTATCATGGAATTTCACGAGCTCCCGAATTCTTTCTCAACCTCCTCAGCAGTCCTCTTAGCGACGCCGCCGTCAGCCAGGCCGAAGTAGACTGCAACCGGCTTCTGCCCACCCGTCTTGCCCAGTTTTTGTGCTTGGTACCCATCCATTTTCTGGAAGAGGCCAACCTCAAGCACGCCAGAGATCCCTCTGATTGCTTCTGCCAGTGCAACAACACTCCACAGCCTATGACCCGCCTCATCCGTTTCACTTCCGTCTCCTTTCAGACCTTTAGTTTTCAGGTCATGTGCGGTAAGCAGCTGGGTTGGGAAAGGTGCGTCGATGATGTAGAAGCTCTGGTCGGTCTGGACCGGTCCAGTCTTAGCCAGGGAGTGCTCACGCAACTTCGGCTCAACGGATCCCAGCAACTTCAGGTTGAGGAGGACTGAGGCATGGGCTATGGGTGCAACCTCAATGGGGATGTGTTTCCATTGGGTCAATAGCCGTTTCTGGTTCTTGCGGTAATCTGTGAGGGCGAGTGAGCTTCCGGTAAAGACGTGGGTAACATGGTTCGGAAGCGATTCTTACCTGCGATACAGACAAACTTCTTGCTCCTCTCGGCGACCAGCTTCTCTTGGAACAGGCAGGCACCGCCTCCCTTGATGCAATTGAGCTCCTCATCAACCTCATCGGCACCGTCGAAGCAGACTTCCAGCTGGCGGTCGGCTGGCAAGCTGTCAAAGGCCAAGGGGATCAACCCGGCCTCTTCGATCACCTTCCTACTGTTCCAGCCTGTTGGTACGAACCAGTTAAGCTGACCGGTAGGGGGTGGGTGTGCCTCAAGGTGCGCCTTGATTGCTTCCACGCCATAAACAATGGTGCTGCCGCTGCCGATGCCGACGAATTGCATGTCGCTGGAGAAGTGCTCGGCGACGGCCTGGAAGGCGGCCTTCCGCTTCGCCGCCTCGATGGGATCGAGAGCAGCTGGGTTCGTTGGCGCCATTCTGGTCTGGGAAGTTGTGTTTCTGGGAATGGTGGTAGTGGTGCTGCTGGTGCTACTGCTGCGAGACTTGCTAGCGATCCGGGTGGTTGCGCGTGGAAGTAATGGGCAGGTTGAGAGGTTGTGGTGGGGGGAAGCTGCAGAAATGCTGCTAGCTGTGAGGGGCCCTCTTCCAAATGTACCTCGACCCCAAGCGCCTGAACACCACCGGAGAAGGGTGGAATCAGCAGGGTTGCGCCGTAGAGGCTTAGATACTACAAGAATCATCCGGCGTGCTGCTGATTCAACACCTTGGGCTATCAGTCAGAGATGGTGGAGTTTCTAATGTCACTAGGCTTCGGAAGTGCTTATGATGGGGATTTGGTGGTCCAATGCGTCCGGTCTACAACCGTGAGATGTCATGACACGCGGGGCATTGTCCGACACCTTACAGTATTGTGGTACACATACAGTACTTGCTTACCTACGCTCAGTGGAGGGGCTTCGGAATTGCTTTTTTCTCGAATCTTACCTACGAGTGAACTTGGTTAAACCCCCTCGGCTTCCAGGTCATTACCTCTAATTTGTACCGTGAGTGCATGTCTTTATCTACACATGAATACCCAGTAACGTTAGCAAACCGGGCATTGAGGAGGACTGTGAAAATGCTGTATGGAATCATTCGAGTCTCTCATAAGATATTACGTCATTCCAGAGGTCCTTGGCCGACTAATCCCATTTGAGATGTATCTGGTATCGGAAGAACGTCTCGAGTATTTCGGTTGGAAACGTCGAACAGTCTTGATAAAATATAGTAGACGTCCTAACTCCTCAGATCTCATCGAGTGCGGCCAGTCGATGTTCTGGATCATCCCTGGCGTGGAAACCCAGCGATCAAACATCTTTACGTCCCCAGCGTGCTTTCAGAGCGATCGTTATAGCGTGACACATGGAGTCGACCCACCATCTCCAAGGCGCCAACAGCTCTAATTATTAAATAATTAGTATGGACCTGATGGCTTGGTGCTGACATGACAACAAAATTGTGACACTTCATGCGCGTCTTTGCCAGCGGCACGGCAAGATTGTCGCAGGACAGAAAGTGTTGCAATTCCTTCTCGCGCCTTGGGTTGTATATTTGAAAGTTTACCGGCTTGATGATCCGAGGTGAGGTCCGACCAGTGATCATGGTGGGAAGGCAGTGTTTTACACATGCAAAAATGCTACTGTGCATGCTGTATTGCACTCTGTATACCCTGAGTTACCTCTCCCTAGATTTTAATCAGTAGCGAGGCACAACAGATAAGATTGACGGGAGTTGCCGTATCCCCCCACCTCCCTANGCTAGGTATCCTTCCGCTGCGGCAGAGTGCTTGGGTAGGTAGAAGGTACCGCCTAGGTAATAGGTACAGTACTGCCAGGGTTGCCTGGTTGCCTTGCTGATGCAATGCGTATTGTAGAACAAACAATCATTCGCCAAACTCGTCTTGTTGCCGTCGTCCCATTCTTCGCGATGCACACCTGAACGGCGTGGAATCTGTGCTAGTCCTCATTGAAACAGGCTCCCAGCATAGTTCGCAATCGCAGGCCCTTGATTGAGATCTTCGGCATCATGGCCACCAAGAGACCTTCAACGCCGCCCCCACTGCACCAGCTACCAACTGCCAAAGAGAAGAAGGTACTTTTGATACACGCTGAGACGGATACCATCCCGATATAGTTACTGATGAGCTTGCTCTGATGCTAGTACGATCGCCAACTTCGTCTCTGGGGCGCTAGTGGGCAAGAGGCTCTAGAAGAAACTCATATCCTCCTCATCAACAATGGCCCTGGCATCGTTGGGGTCGAAACCCTCAAGAATCTCGTTCTACCCGGCGTGGGCCATTTCACCATCCTTGACCCAGCTGTGGTCACGGATGCTGACCTTGGTGTCAATTTCTTCCTCGACGATAGCTCGCTGGGCAAATTCAGAGCTGAGGAAACGGTCAAGCTCTTGACGGAGCTGAACCCAGATGTGAAGGGATTCGCTATAACAGAAGTAGGACATCCATGTCGGCAAACTGCTTATCCCCCAGTTTCAACCCGTCAGTCCATTGCTTACATGGCAATAGCCTCTCGAATCGTTCATCAGCAAAGCCGACGCCCTCCAGCCATATACCCTCGTCCTTGTTGCCGCACCGATCGAGCCTACTATCCTTGAACTCATCCAGGAACACGCACAGAAAGCCGCAGTGCCAACATTCTACTTGCACTCTGTTGGTTTCTATGGGCATTGTTCCGTAGTGCTACCGTCCGACTTTCCCATCGTCGATACCCACCCAGAACCAGAGACGACAACAGACCTTCGACTGTTGAGCCCGTGGCCAGAGCTTTTGGACTTCGCGAAAGGTATGACCGATGGTCTAGATCAGATGAGCGAGGAGNAAAAAGGACACGTGCCTTATATCTGTCTCTTACTGCATTACCTGGAGCTCTGGAAATCAGAACATGAAGGTCGGCCTCCTCAGAACTATAAAGAGAAGACAGCTTTTCGAGACATGGTAAGAGCGGGTGATTTCAACGAGGAGAACTTTGATGAGGCAGTTGCTGCAGTCTTGAAGTCACTGAATCCTCCCACAGCGCCAAGCAGTGTCAGAGATATCCTTGCATCTTCTGCCAATCTCCTGCCATCTACTGGTGCATCCTTCTGGATAATATCCAAAGCCGTGCATGAGTTCTACGTAAAACACGGCCAGTTACCCTTACCGGGCAGTGTTCCGGACATGAAGGCTAAATCTCAAGATTACATCAGGTTGCAGTCAATATACAGGGATAAAGCTCGTGCAGACTGCGCGGAGGTGCTTACCGCAGTTCGCCAAATAGAGCAGAGCGATGACAGCCGGTCGCAAACTCACTCAATTCCAGCTTCGGAAGTGGAAGCCTTCTGCAAAGGGGCTGCTCACATTGCGCTTGTACGAGGCCGGCCATTTCACGTTGCTCAGCCAGGCAAGCCCATCACATTTGGAGACCGGGCCAAATCACTGGCTATGGAGCTTAGCAATCCAGAGAGTCTACTGCCTCTGTACATCGCGTTCCTAGCCTGGGACCAATTTCTCGCGACTCACAGATCGAAAGCGACTCAGGCCGGCGGCGAGGTTTTACGCGTTGTAGGAGCAACTGAGATCGAAGATGAACTCGAAGCTGATGAGCAAAAGTTGATCGGCATCGCTGAGACGATCACAGATGGACTCATCGCAGAAGCTCAGACTTCAATAGAAGATCCTGACTACACTTTGCTCAAGGAAAACGTTGCAGCGGTGTGCAAAGAGCTTGCAAGAGCTGGTGGCGGCGAGTTGCATAATATAGCAAGCCTACTGGGCGGCGTGATCGCACAAGAGGTGATCAAGGTCATAACAAGGCAGTATACACCGGTCGACAACACGTTGGTTTTCGACGGGATTGCCTCCAAGACACAAGTATTCAGGGTCTGAATTACCTCGGATTGCCCCCTCAATCCTAACGAANCCTTATCGGGAACTGAAATCTGGTCTAGCTTTTTTGCCACCATAACCACCGACACGATGAGACGAGAGAGCGTACTTTTAGCTCAACGCGCCCAACATTTGAAGGGTTCCTATTCAGCATATCCGCAATTGGCGTGAACATCATAGACCAAACGGAGTGTAGCTTTATAAAAAATGCTACTTTGAACTCACCGTACGACTTCATCGCACTACCACGTTTCAAAGGTTGATACATCGTAGATCAATTACCGTCTGCGCATCCAGGTTCTAGCAGTGTGCAGGTTGGCTTTCGTTCATGTCAAGGCTTCAGAGATGGTCGTGCGGTCGCCACTAGCCTTCGGGGGATCCTTGTCGTTCGTGTCATGCAGCCCGCTAGCAGAACACCAACACCGTGGACGCTTTCAGTGTTTATTGATGATGTCACCAGCTTGGTTTGCTGCCTGACCTCTTGTGAACGGCTAGTAAGCACAGCATAAGTATGATCATCCCAGTAATTGTGTTGAGACGGACATCTAATATTGATGAATTAGAAACTGTCGTTGGATGGATGCGCTCGCAGCGCCGTACACCAGTTCGTTCGATATAGCGCAGACGATCCACATCCAGCAAATAATTAGATCAGGCTGTGCCGAGCTGGCAATTTCGGCCTGCTGTGCCGTTAAATTGCATGTTACTGTAACATTTCACGGAATTGATGTTGGTCATCCCACTTCCAGCAGGTCTAGTTCATCACGTCTCCCATCTATGAAATCACATTCAGAATGTCCAAAATCTTGAAATTGCTGAATCTATCTGGTCTATCTGAGAATTACTAAGGAGATGGCATAGACAGGAATGTCGAAAGGATTATACCCCTTTGCGGATCCGCGGAAGAATCGTAACGCTATTCCGTGGGGCTAACAAGGAGTTTCTGCCCCTACAGGCGCTACTCTGTATGGACGAAGGATTAATTTCACCCTAGCAATTGACTTGCGCTGCGCCATGATGGGTCACTTCCATTGCCGCCCATGACCCTCTAGGCAACGATCATTTCCTACTTGCTCATATATGGATCGATGGCAGTCATCAGAATGGCCGACGTTCTCATCTGTTCGGCCTTCGCTCGCCGCAACAGGATCTGCCTGCAACTCGAAACAGCCTTGGGTAAGCCTTACCTAATGCTACTGGGCGCACGCAGAGGATGCGTGTGTTGTTCTTTGCAGCTTTCCTGGCTTTGAAACTATTGCTTGCTGCTGCGATTGATATCTCTCGGCAAACTGTGACCATCACTGCGAGCTCAACATCAACCGACGGCCTGCCAACTGAAAGTTCTTCGGGTTCTTCTGCTACCATCGTGTCTCTGCCGGCAGCGGCGGCCGATTGTCTCTATTCAAGTGCATCATGGTCTGCTGCAAGCAGTTCCTGGTTTGCAGACTCCAACAATGTTCAGACGGTCCTCCAGTTTGAAACGGCAAAGCGAAAGACATGGACGAAGACAATCATCCTGGGCTCGGTCGTCAGTACTGTACCTACTCCATTTGCCACCTGTCACAGTTTACCGTTCGCCAGCGGATCGACTCTACTCGCGAATGTGACCAAAGTTGAGACCATTACCGACTGGAGCTACATTACGAGCTCACCGTTTCCAACACCGGCCCCCTCCTGCACTGTCTCGTTGGACCAGACACAATGCTCACAATGGTGGCAGCAGCATTATTCATGTACACCTGGGATATATGATGCGCTTGCTTTGTACTACACCGAATCTGGATGCAGCATTTACTACTCAACCGACAGTGCGCCTTGTTCACAGCCTACCAGTACAGACTTGATCGGCAGCAGACGCCTTGCTTGTGGTCCGTGCAGCATTGTCGCATCCCAAGCCCGATTAAGCTACTGGCCAGTAACACTCGAGTCCAGGAACGTGTGTTCTGGTGGCAAGACTGTCGACAACACTCGGCCCATGACGGCGACCGTATATGGCACGCCAGTCGCTTCTCCGGATGTTGCGCTGGTCTTCAAGGACTTGTACGCCACGGATTCCTGCGGGCTCATAGGGTCCATCATGCCCTCTTTAGTTCGGACGGCGCCTGCCTCTGCCGTGTCTTCGCTGGTCTCACACTACATTCAGTCAAATGATGACGGGATTGACGGAAGTTACGGTTTCGAGCCGGTGAATTATGCAGATTTCCCGCCTGGTGCTCCTGGGCTGCATGAATGGTTGGAAAACGAGCTTGGGTGCAGCCAGTACTTGGGCGAAGATGGCGAACCTGAATGGAGCTCTCTTTTTAGAGATCAGTCTTGTGCGACTGTGCTTGTAGACAAATACCGGCCATCTTTGCGTGCAGACTCCGTTGAAAACATCACAACGTTGCAGCCAGCCTGGCAGGCGGCTAGCTGTTATGACGAGTTTACCTTCGATCCTCCAATGCCCTTGACGCATCTGAATGACAAAACTGGGCAAGCAAGCTCTACTGAATCGCCTTCGGGTGAATCTGGAACCCTCCCACCCGCAATGACGACATTGCTTTCAGATGGCGGGATCTCGTTTCTTGCGAATACGGATCTTACCTTTTTTGTCAACCCGGATGTCTTGACCGCGGCCAATCAGCAATTTGTTGTTGCCGACTTCATGAACGGATCCATCTCCACGCTCTTACCTGCGGGTCCAATCACTCTGCCTCCTAACGCCATAATTAGGTATCAGCAATCAACCTGGGCTTCACCTGAAAACCCAGTCTTGCACATCACCTACCAAGCTGGTACCGGCGTTCCAATGCTGGGGTCTGGCACCATGCCGATGCACGCCACTGTTGTAAGCATGTCTTACGGCGCCATAGTGTTGGGTGCTCTGACTGGCCTACTTGCGATTGTGCTCTGAGATACCGCCCTTCAGTGTAGATAGTTATATACGTCTCTTGCTTGATCGTCGTACTTGGCAAGCATTGAGTGGGTACATATCTATTGACAGAGGCTGACACAGCACATACGGCCATACCACGTTGAGAGCAGAGGATCCCCATTGTAACTACCTTCAGGTGGATTGCCTCGTCTTCATCCATCGGTAAGCAGTCCACTACGTCAATAGATGAAAAGCGCGAAGACTTTCAATGGCGATGAGCAGAAAGTTCTGGTATGAATCGGGCAGTGCTCAACGCCTAGCGAAATATCGACATCATAACTTCTACACCCGTTTCAGAATAAGGTATCTTTCCTGGGTGCTATCCTAGTTTGAAGCGCGAGATCAGCAGCTTATAGATATTAGGTTCAGGTTATACCTCCGTAAGAATCAAATCACAAGGAATCTATATGATTGGGTACTGTTTAAAGACTCTGAGCATTTAACTTTAGCTTTCCTGGCAAACTGGTTCCTAAAGCTTGCACTGCCAACCTGCCCGGCACTCTTGCGCTTCTGCCTTTTACAACAGTTGTGTCTTCGTTATTAGACTTCGTCTTCTCCCAACTAAAATTGGGTGACATTGGTATCGTAGCAATGGAAAGGCCTGGATTTCTAACGTGAGCAGGATTGGAGACGTGGCAGCGCGGCATTGGGCACGAATTATCGCCCATCCTCGTCTCAGCCTTACCTCCTCGAGCAACAAGTGGGCGTGTTGGCTGCATGGATTGTGCAAAGCCTCAGCCTTGTGTCGTCGAGCAACAACTANGGGTGATGGCTGCGTGAACTCTGCAAAGCCTGAGCCCCGGTTTCCTCTCGTCCTCAAATCGGGAAGAACATATAACATCTGCTTGCGCAGAAGGAGAGGTATTGTCTTCCTGAGCCCTGTGTATGCCCTCAAGCTATGGCGGACCCTCTTAGCATAACTGCCTCTCTTATCAGTATCGTTGGACTTGCCCCTACAAGCGCAAGGCAGGTACGAGATGACATTAGGCAGATCATCGAAGCACCTAACACCATTAGAAGCCTAGAAGAAGACTTATCTTCATTCGAAGAGACCTTACAAAGCCTATAAGAAGTTACAGAATCCGAATGGAACTCGTTCGGCACCTCATTCTCTAGAACTTTAGAGCTCTCGATCCGCCGCTGTTTAAAGGCATGCGACTCTTTTCGAGCAGACCTAGGCCGCTGGACGAAGCGAACTCGTGATGGGAGGCTGTCCTTACGAGACAGGGCGAAGATTGGGGTTTGGAAACAGAGACAGGTCGCAGCTATATCTAAGCAAATCCAATCTTGCAAGCAGACTTTTGGGTCGATAGTGGGAGTTGCCAACCTGTGAGATAAGCGACTCAAACAATGAGAATACAACGCTTACTAGATGTGACAGATATCACTCGATCAAGGTCACACGCCTTAGAGATGCAATCTGGAAGTCAGTGTCACTACAAGAAGCCGAGATCATCAGATACGCTGGAGACGAGGATGAGGATATCCAGGGCATGGTGACCCAGCGGCGTGAGGAGCTTGAGTCACTTCGTTCGTCTAAGCAGCTTCTTGAACAACTGGTCGGACTGGTTAAGAAAGACCGAGTTGAGGAGTTAGCTGACGTTAAGCAACAGCGGACGGTCCATTCTTCCCAGTCACACTACCAAGGCATTGGTATCGGCGTCTCGAACGCGCCCATCAATTACAGGGTAGGAAACTATGTCTGAGCGGCTGCATCGGTGTTCAGCTTGGGCAGTGTGGCTGGCCGTCATGCATCCTGCGGAAACGGGGCTTGCATAGCTTGTACTCTTCAGAACAGGTACACCTGAACAACATGCGTAGGTGATGGACAAAACGCCATCCTGTAGCTAAACTTGGGCTGCATGATACCCCTCAGCCTTGCGAGCCATGTGCGCCTTAAATTTTGCCAAAGGAAGCACGCACTTCCTTCAATTCATTGTTCCCTGATCATCTCTTACATGATAGCAACGTCCAGCAAGGGACGTAGTACGATGCACGCGGCTCTTGCTGCTGTCTGTAGACGCCATGGAAAGTTCAATGGGATTCGAACATTTTTCTCGATCTGTAACGGTGGGGGTCAACAATGCGCCCATCAGTTACCACGTCAGTCACGATGACACAGGTGAGAGAGTCGTTCGCAAGCTGAGCCTGCGTGCGTCCCGCCTTCTTATACAATCGAAGTTCGAGAGGGTGCCCTTTGGGCGAGTCTGTTACTGGGAGCTGTGCCAATCAGGGACTGAGTACTATGCGATACATCAGTTGCTTCAGTTCATTGCACATGTACTATGGGAAGCTGACCATACGAGCTCATAGATGCCCAGAGAAAAGCGGACAGGTGCCGGGATAACATCTTCCTCACCAATCCGGTTTCTGATCGAGCGAGTCTTATTAGTAGTAAAGGCGATCGTGTGGAAGAGACCTGCGAATGGATTAAAGATGATAAGGACTACCAATCGTTAAGGAGTGGTGAGACAGACCTACTCTGGATTTGCGGTGGACCCGGCAAAGGGAAAACAATGCTTTTCATCCATCTTACTGAAGAGCTAGAAAAACGTTCGCAGGAGCTAGACAATAGTAGTACGATCTACTACTTTTGTCTCAATGATGATGGGATCCGGAATAATGCATCAGCACTTCTTAGGGGACTTATCTGGCAGCTTACTAGAGTGCGGCCCGACCTCGCAAAACATTTGCTAAGCTCGTTCAGCTCTCCTAGGGAATCAGAGACATCCTTAACCGAACGGGAAACCCTATAGAGCACGTTTCTCGATCTCCTACAAGACACTTCTGGTGTCAATTGCGACTGCATGATTGATGGGTTGGACGAATGCGACGAAGATTCTCGAATTTGGCTAGTAAAGAAACTGACAGCATACTGCTCGTAACGTCGGTTAGAAAACAGTGTGGGCAGGTTCATACTGATCCTTGTCAGTCGAGACATGTTCATGCCAGAGCTTGACAAAGCAGTACAGTTGAGGCTAGATCCCGACAATCAAGAATATATAAGTACAGACATCCAATTGTTCGTCTCAACTAAGATTGCAGAACTTCCAAAAAGACTATGTTTCGACGAGCGTGAAAAGAAAAAAACTACAGGAAAAGCTTATACATCGTGCTGAAGGCACCTTTTGTGGATCGGATACGCTATAGAAGAGTTGTCTCGGGTTAGAACAGTTACAGAGTTTGAAGAGACGCTACGCTCCCTTCCACCCGGCCTGTCTGCAATGTATGACAGAACTCTACGCGGGATCAAGGCGGAGCATCGAACAAAAAGCGTCTTAAACTTACGCTGGGTTGTTACTACGGCTCGTCCGCTTACTTTGATTAGGCTTACAACTGTCCTAAGGTGCCCGCCGTCGGCCTTTGCAAATGCAAAACAGATTGCTTAAGAAGCGGTTGAGCTATGCGGCTTCTTCTTAAAGGTTCGTGAGGACATAGTCAGCTTAGTCCATCAATCAGCTAAGGACTATGTGGTTCTCAAGGGCAATCATGTGCTTGAAAGTTTTCGCTTTAAGCTAAAAGAAACCGAAATACTGAGCACTTGCCTAATTGAGATGGAGAAGACTCTCGTCCAGAGTGACCAACCTGCTCAGCGAAGTGGAAAGAGATGGATACAAGAAGGGTTCTTTGACTATGCCGTTCACCACTGGACGTATCATGCGAGGGTGGACTCAATGCCAACCAGAGAGATCTTGGAAACCCATCCAATGTTCCGAAAGAGGTTACCGTTGCGCGATAAGTGGCTGCGGCAATTTGGAGGATTTTCTGCAGAGTTGTATGCTGAAGATAGTGAGGAAAAGCTATTGTTGTTGGCCAGCTTGTTGGATATCACGCCTTGGATTGATACGCTCCTCGGAAAGAGGAAACGAGGGTTTGGCTTTAATCATCGCAAAAGTCCCTTTGAGCAGTCCAACAGTGAAGGGCACCAACCCCTACACATTGCTGCCATTCTAGGCCATGAAAGATCCGTACGGCTACTCCTCGATAGAGGTGCGCCATTCTGGAGCGAAAATCGGGATGGAGCATTGGCACTACATCTTGCAGCTGCAGCAAGGCATGAGAATGTGATACGAGTATTACTTGAAGCCGGAGCAAATGTTAATGCAACGGACTGCTTCAGAGCAACTGCTCTACATCATGCGGCCAGTTCTGGGGGCTCAATAGTGGTGCTACTTGTAGTCGGAGCGAGAATTGAAGCAACTTCGAATAATGGAGAAACGCCGGTACACGCTGCGGCACAGGGGAACAAGTCAAAGTCGATACGAACCCTGATAAAGTGGGGAGCAAATGCGAAAGCGACAAGGAAAGGCGGAAAACGCCATTGCACTTGACAATGCTTCGACCTTTCGACGAATTCGGCTTGACGGCTTTGCACTTAGGTGTATTGAACTTTTATGAAAACTCGGAGTCTTCCCCAATTGTGAGAAAAGGACGCGAGATGACAATTAGGTTTTTGACAGTGATGGGTTGTGATGTCAATCTACCGGATAAATGGGGACAAACGGCTTTACACACGGCTGCAATGTGTGGGTTTCGCGAGGCAATCAATATTTTGATCGAAGTAGGCTCGGATGTCGAGATACTAGATAAGAAGGGAGAAACAGCATTGCAATTGGCAGAGAGAGGGGGAAAGGTATTGGTAGTGAAAGCACTGAGAGAAATGAGGGAGCAGGCCAAAGAAGCGACTATAGAGCTTGAACATAAGGATAACCTTGAAGAAGAACAGAAAGCCGAGGAATAACGAGCATGATTCCAATGGGAGTGGGAGACATTGACTGGAGGGCTCGGCTATTCATCTAGCGACAGGATATCAATGGCGTCGTAGTACGGCTGATACCCTATATGGGAGTTCATGTTAGGGCAAGAGACCTTGACATGAACTTCCATATGGGGCTGCTGACGAAGTTGATGCTTCCAGCATCGGTAAGTCATACTTCAAAAGTCATCGTGGTACAAACGTATGGTACAGGGTCTTTTATAATGAGTCGATGATGATCTGCAAAGTGTCGATATTACGAATGAGCTTCGTTTTACACAAGCCATATAAACGACGCTCAGACTATCCTTAGCACATACGACCATACCACGTTGAGAACAGAGGGTCCCGTCCGCTCCCCTGAACTTAAGCAACGTAGGTGGCGACTAGTAGTACCGTGGGTGACCAGGTGCGAATCCCGCCTGTTGTATGTTCTGTTCTTTTTGGCAGTCCAGGCCATCTTTTTGGCTCAAGGGTGCTCGATCTTGGGACGAAGGAGGTAGGCGGCCGGCCACCGGTATCAAAGGGTGTCCGACGGGACTAGCCGGGACCTGTATTGAGAGCGATTTTGGACCAGCCTAACACGAAGACTTTTACAGAGCAAGCCAATGTTGTTGCCACTATATCAGGAGGCAACATGTAGATGATGGATGAGGAAGCTCGTGTCCTCACACCCATCTTATAACGAGACCTCTGGCAGAGTGTGGTTTGGCCTTCAGATGGCAAGACCTTTTTGTGGTGCGGTCTAGCGTAATATTCCAATGGTGATATATTGACTGTGGCGGGTTTCATAGCCCAAACATAAATTCAATCTGCAGTATTTAGTTCATACACGATGTTTCTCATAAAGTCCCGACGGCTGGTAAAAAGGAACCATACTCAGAATGCTTGCGAAGGGTTGAAGCTATCCAAAATCAGCAAAATGAAGAGAAAAAGGGTATCTCTAGTCTCCTCCAAGAACGAGCGAACGGCATGAAAAGAAAATCAAGGATGGCCGCAAAATCATCAAGGCATGTAGCAACGCATCCGAATAGCAGTAACGTGATGGAAGGAAATTCGTCATCAAACATGTTGCGAGGGTATGAGCCAAAAGGTCTGAGCCAATACCATGTCGCAACCTGAACCAAGCCAAGTCGAGCAGTCTCACACCCCTACTAGAAGTGTGAGTTGACATGATGACTGACTGCCGTTGCGTCTCCAGTGAAATCCTTGCACAGTGGGCAAGAGAAACTATCACTTCTACCTTTGCTGTGGTCATCTGACGGTCGAGCCTGGGGGCCGGTACCTGGCTTTGTCTGAGACGAGGCTCGGGGACGGAGGGCAGCGGGGATAGCACTTTCATCGTCACCCAAAGTGACGGTGGGAAGGCTGTTGCGGATCTGTTGGGTGCTCCAGCGTCTGTCTTCTTCTACTAAAGGTACTGGGGGGTTGACATGATAGGGGTGCTGGGATTGCGTATTGGTGGAAACGCCATTGTGGTCGTGCGTCGAAGCAGCAGACATTCGGGAGAATGAGGTAGGGCTATACCTTCTGGCAGCAGCGCCATCAGATGGAAGCTCCTGACTCTCAATACCTTGTGAATGAGGCGGAGGAGAGGACTGTGCGCTATGCTGGACAGCTAGGTGGTTATTGTTGTTTTTGATCTCGGTAGGAGAGAAATGTAAACCGTAGGTAGCGGGGGAGAGAAAGTGGTCATTTCCAGGCAACTCAGCAGCAAAAGTGGCGCCCTGGTGTGGCTTGGGAGCTTGATTCTCAGACATGGACTGTGGGTGATAGTAGCTGCCTGGCACTTCGGCAATGTAGGATGGGACGGAAGGGGCTGCTTGAGCGCCCCAGTCTTGAGTCAAACCGGACATTTGCGACATGCGGCGCCCATCTGTACTGGCCCGACCGTACTGTTGAAATGATGGGGAAAGGGTGCTTTGTCGTGAGCCGTGCATGCGGGCAACGTCGTAGTAATGGCCAAACCCTCTCCCGTCCGCCTCTAGGCTCTTATCGCTGAGCATCGGACTTGCGGGTGGACTGACCTGGCCTAGGGCAAGCGAGGCATTGCTGGGACCGTCTCTTAGAGCTTGTCGCGCGTTTGCAAGATGTGCCTCCTGTGCCGGATTCGCGGTCCTCAACCTGCCATCTTCAAACATGGCCTGCAGCTGTCCCTGGTCAAGCAGCTCAGCTTTCCTTGTCAACCGGTCTACCATGACATTTGCCGCGCTCTTCATCTCTTTCTTGACGATTCCAGCCAAAGCGATGTTGCAGATGATCTCAACATCTGCGCGGATGTACAACCCGTCGCTGGGAGAATCGATACCAAGCTCGCGAGGCTCTGGCGGCTCGCCAGGCTGGTTGCCACGGACCTGCCATTTGATACGCAGATCTATCCCGAGCGGACCATAGGTGTGCGTCTGCAAACCCCAGGGCATGTCGTGAAAGACACCTTTGAAGCTGATCCGCTTCTTGACGCCCAAGGCCACAGGCACAATTTCGTCTATCTCATACCATTGAGCAAAGTACTCGTCGGCGGCAGCGTCGCGAGGAACTGCGACGGGTCGATGAGCGGTCACGAGCGGATTGAGTTCGATGTATTCGCCGTGGGAATGCAGCATGTCGATTGCAAGTTGGCGCGGCACCTGCCGCGGAAGCGTCGTGATCTGGGTATACGAAGTCTTTTTGGGCATCTTGCAAGGTGAGTCAAGGCTTTGGCTTGATGAGCCTGATGGAGATCGGTCGTGTCAGTTGTTACAGAACTATGCCTACGTCGTGGTGGTTGTATTCGGGTCACTGCCTTCTAATACACAGTCGTTCTCGTTATTTCAGGCCACCCAGTACGGGGGGTTCAGGTGCAGCCCAATATCCTGGGGTTTTGCGACGAAGGTTTAATGGATGAAATTGAGGACTGGAAAAAGCAGGAACCTATGGATGAATTTGCAGAATAGAGACACGCAATCTTGCCCCAGTCATTCTGGTGGGTGTTTGCGTTGGTGTTGGTGGGCAGTGTTGCGGAACGAGGTGAATCCTTCAACCCTACACGCCCAGCCCCAGCCCAGCCCAGCAGCGATGCGGTTCAGCTGAGGTTCGATGCTGACGTAGCCCTCCGCTCTGTCCATGTTCCACGCACTGCCGAACCTGCTGCGCTACTCGATGTCCTGTACTCTTGTACAAGACATGGTGGAAGCCGCAAGACGGAAATGATTCTGGCGATTCATTGGTGCTGACATTGCAGTGCGGGATTGTGGAGCCGAACGCGGAGAGCTGTGCAGGAGGTAGGGCTTGGTAGGGGTAATGTATGCATGCCTCATTAGCTGCAGACGAGCTTGTCTGATAGTTTTACACAAATCTGACAGCATCAATGTTGATGACGAGCGTCTATTGGAAACCACAATCAGTCTGCGGTTAAGAGAATTGCAGGGCATTATATCCACCCCAAGAGCATATAGAAAGGTACCTGTAAAATCCTCCAACGCCTCATCTCTCCTCATAGGACTTCACCTCTTCTTATCCCTACTAGACTCGCCATCTCCAAGAAGCACAGAAGCATTCCAGCCACATAGCCTCACAATGGTCATGAGCTGTTCTAAGCAATGGCGATACGTCCCCTGATCCACTGAATCACGCCAGCTGCGCCTGGCTCATCTGTTACCATACTGTGACGTTCACTTTTGCTATGCCTTGACTTGGTCGAGGGCGTTTTGGCCGACTGCAGGTGCTATGGCTGTAGGGTGAGGTGGAAGGTGACTAGGCCAGTACGACCAAGCAGGCTTAATAACAGGCAGCTGGGTAAGTTAGTCGGTCGCGATTTGTTCACGTCTCTTTATCAGGTCAGCGTAGGTCNGCAAGGCCAGGGACTAGAGGCCCGTTTGGTGGGAGGTGTTTGTCTGCGCGGTGGAAGGTGGTTGTCTGCGTGATGGAAAGTGGTCCTCTGCGCGGTGGAAAGTGGTTGTCTGAGCGGTGGAAGGTGGTTGTCTGCTGGTAATTACAGAGACTTGGATGCGCTGGACCTTCTGGATTCTGGTGGTTCTGTGATTTCCAAAGTTGTGGCCGTGGTGAACGAGTATTTATACCAGCCACCTCATAGAGTGATATCCCTCTACCTTGATGACTTCCTTTGTGAGTGCGGAGGTGTGGAAGAACGTCTTCAGTATCATACGGTGAGTTCGATGTCACTATTAGCCAGTCTGGTCGCCTTGTGGTTCTGACCAGACAGCGAATTCGGAAAACTGTGAAGAGGAAGAAAGTCCCCTGTCGAGCCGATATTTGGATGTGACCATACCCAGGCAGGTTGAAGAAGAAGAGTGGCAGCATCTGGATTACTTCGAATCCATGGCTGTTTGCAATCCAGTGGAGACGATTTCCCCATCACTACAGCGACCTCTGGATATCTCGACTCGTCCTCACGACGCACTACCACCTCTGCCTCTTTGTCACGGCCTGCCCATCACTACTCCATTGGACGCCATTGTCTACAATCTTCAACCTGTCTTCTCTCCGCTATACCCAGCAATAGAAACTCGTCTCTATCGATGGTGGTCAGCGGAGGCGAAGTCCCGTGGGAATTGCACCGGCTCTCGCTCTTGATCTCTATAACAACATCACAACCTCATGGTTCTTTCGTTTCCTTTGCAGAATACCATTCCACTCACACTCCCCGTTCTCATCACCCCACCACGAATCTCCCTGCACTTGCACCCGACCCTGTCGATGACGTCGCTGGGTTCTGGGCTGATCCTGACATTCGCAGAAGGCTACGCCTTGTAGCAGGATACCTGACTCCTCTGGGCCGTCACGCTGCCAATTTCAACAAGGTCTTTCCGGAAGGACTGTGCCTGGACGCACTGTGGTTTCTTCAACAGAGCGAGGACGTCCAGCGTATTTTCCGTGACCTCTTGATATCCGAAGAGTGTGAGTTCTTGCAACGCGCTCTGAACGGCACGTACCAGATCCGCAATCTCTTCGCAGCTCTAACAAACAATCATACTCTGCAGGAATTTCAACTCTTGCTACCCATGGACGACTGTCGCTGAATATTTTCATCCGAGCTTTCGTATTGATGAAGTATCACCAGGATACTGATGAGAAGCATCTGATTGGTAGCTGCTTCCACCATGCTATACCGGCTCTTGCTGAGAAGCTAATAAGCTCCCCTGCCACTGTGACAGGTGCAAGTGGTGGCAACCCCCAGGGAATGTCTAGGAACCCTGGCAGTTCCATATTGGGTTTTGTTCCAACTTCGACTGAACAAGACTTGAGGGATCATCCAGCACAACATGGTGCCGAGTAGACAGAATAAGTCTCTGGTATCGTGTAAAGGCCCCAAAGCCTCCGAGCATATTGACATTGCGCGAGCAGAACAGTTCGCAGTCCTTCATTTGCACCATTTGCCGCCATTCACCTCACCGCCAAAGGAAACAAAACAAGACATCCAGCATGTACCTCCGACCTCACCTCACATTGGCACTTGGCAACTACTGCAGCAGTACGTCGCCAATATCTGCATTGAAGCCTGAGCCCTGAAACGTTCATCACTGAACGTGATGTCAATGTCTGCGATCTTAGCTTCTACGCTCGCGATAAAGCCATTTCAGTATGGCCGACGACCCCACGTTGCCCTCGGGCGGAAAGACTCCTTCACCAGCATAGCCAAGCGCCAAGCCGAGATATCATAGACTGCTCGTCTAAAAGCTGAGGCTAGATAAACCTTTTATTTATCATGCTGTGCCTCTTTCTTCGCCAGCTCTGATAACGCTGAAGGGTGTTGAGGCAGTGTGGCCGATCTGGCCTGGACTCCTGCAGAGACAGACACATCGGCGGCGAGCGCCATAGGCAGACCCGACGAACTACGATCGTATGACTACTAGGCGCTGCTGATGCTCGTCGTGGCGCACACGGTAGTGACGAGTACGACTAAGTCAGTGCCGATGACCCACAAGGTGCTTCTAGGTCTGCGTCTTACAAAATCTGGTTTGAAGAAAATGACAGCTGGCTCATGACACCGTAAGCACATTCTCTATCAAAGGAACACGCTGTTTGGGGCTGCAATTTTCTGCTATGACTGTTCGTCTGTGTACTTAGTATCTACCTAGGTAGATGCCTCCCACTATTGCAGTGTATAAATACGTCGCGAGATAGGGAGCAATCCACTTGGGAATGGTGTTTCGAATCAGGTCGGTGGAGCTCACCTGGGTACTGAAGTAGTTACACCCATTACATTCCGTTCTTGGACTTGTGCGACTATCTGCACAATCGAGATGTCTAATGAAAGAAACCTCAAGTTCGAGTATCTTGCACATCCACTCTCAGGGATTTTCCTTCTCTGTCTGGGGACTGTGATATCTCACTTCTTCTTGGCTGAACCATGGTTTTCTGTTGCGACTGAGTAAGTACTTGTTCTGGTGCTGACTCTCTTGTTCCTTATGTATCGTCATAAATCATCCTCCTTGCTCTGGACGAGTAAACCTGCTTTATTCTGAGTCCATGATGGTTCGTGCGACGAGAGATTAAATGCACGGAAGGAGAACGAGTATTAATAGCCCAGGGTGCTTCCAGGTGGATAGTGAATTCATCGACTCATTGGTCACAATCCGGGAGACCAGTGGAAGTGTCTACTGTGCCTGCAAAACAAGACACAAACAAGGCAACAATTAGACCTGTTGTGAATGCTTTGACTCGAGCGGTTGGCAAATACTAGAGAACAGCTGTCGACACCAGTGGCAGCCGAGCTTTGCCGCTTCACCTCTGTTCTGGTGTCCATCACAACCTCAGTACTACTGGATGGCCGAGCTGTATCATGAGTCGAAACACACGCCCCCACTACAGTGCGGACAAACTTTTACAGGTCNAAAAAAGTGGCTGAGACCAGTATTGACTGGCGGACAACCGTAAAGACCTTGAAGAGATGCCCAAGACTGCCAATGATCAGACAGCATCAGAGAAATAAAATAGTTGTGAGAGAAACAGTATTGGGTTAGTGACAATTTATCTACATTTGTTGAGGCTAAGAACAATACTCAGGGGAAAACAAAAAAGAAAAACAACCTTTTTGACTGATCTTGGTTTCACCACCCGAAGGCGGCTACTCGTCCACATCACCACGTAGAGGTGTCAGTCTTCGATGTGGTTCCTCCTCTTGCTCCAGGCGGTCCAGCTTCCATGACAGCTTGATGCGGGAGGCGAAGCCCGACTTACACTTGCCGTTAGGTCGCTGAGACCCAACGCTGAGCCACCAAGACAGCTTGATGCGAGAGGCGAGTCCCGACTTACACTTGCCGTCCCTGCCCATGCGCCCTAGCTTCCATCACAGCTTGAAGCGGGAGGCCAGGCCCGACTAACACTTGCCGTTAGGTTGCTAGGCCAGACAAACCATGTAACGCAGGCCATCCATAACAGCTTGATGCGGGAGGCGAGGCCCGACTTACACTTGCCGTTAGGATGCTCCGCGCCGCCGCCTACCGTGAAATCCGGTGGCAGCGTCCAAACCCTCCCTCCACCCTCGCGGCAGACGCATGGTAGGGGGGTCCGTCCTCAAGGCGCTCCGGGCGGGACGAGGTGTGAGATGACAACTCCGAAGAGCCACCACCTCCCTCAAGCCCCTAAGCCGACCTGGTGTCGTCGCTCGCGCGACAACTCCCTGGCGCGGACTTCCATCTTCGCGCTCTCGAGGGCGGCCCACTCCTCCATCGCCGCCTTCCTCTCCTCCATCTCACGCTCCAAACGGAGGCGCACGCCCTCCGTTTCCCCCTCGAAGTCCGCCATGCTCTTTCCTCCGCCGAAGCAAGAGGTAAAGAGATGTGCGATCGCTCTGAAAAAACCCATGGTGTTGATGTAAGCGTGACAGCTAGTACTGAAATCAGTATTCTGAGGAAAGAAGAAAAGAAAAAAGAAAAAAAAGTTTCGTCTCAGGAGGGAGGAGGAAGGCCCTTTTAAGCACAAAGGGGATCATGATGGTGATTGAATGCACTGTGTTGATCACCAACTTACCGGTTCCGAGGTTCTCTCAACGTACCGATGAAACGACTACTGAGGAGGCGTTGGGTCGAGCATTGAAAACAGAAAACATCGGTAGAGTCGACACAAATGGTAATCGAGGTGGCAGTGCACTGTCCCAGTCCCGGTTCACCACGAATCTGCCATCCCAAAATGCTCTAGGTCTTCTAATGGCGTGACTGCCGAGGTGTCAGGTCAAGTGTTGATAACAGGAGATATTGCTCCAGTCGACAAAGAAACGGCAACCAAGGTGGCAGCGTTCCGTGTCATTTTCGGTTCGTCAGTAAAGTTTACATCTCAAAGATTCCTCAGTGGTTCGATGGCCCGATAGTGCAGGAAGTATCAGGTCAAGCTTTGGAAAGTGTGAGATATCGGCAAAGTCCGAAGGAATGGAGACGAGGTAGCTATGCACGCCAGTCTCTTGGTTCGTCCACAAGTTTGCCATCCCCAACTTCTCTCAGTATGCCGATGGCACAACTGCAAAGGAGGTGTCAAGTCAGGTGTGTGAACTGGAGATATTGGAACAAGCAACAAAATGAGGATTGAGGTGCCTATTTTCGATGTTAGCCTCGGTTCATCCACAAATCTGCAATCTCCAAAGTTCCTCAGTCTATCAGACGGGACCAACTGCCCAGGAGGTGTCAAATCGGGTGTGTGAGCAGGAGATCTTGTCACAAGCGAAAGTGGAAATCGAGGTGGCTGTGTCTGGACTCGAACCGTGGTAGGCTGACCAGTCAGCTCACAAGCACACAAGGGCCGCCCGTAGTATTCCGAGGTGACTCAGTGCAGGTGGCATATCTGGCACGATGGTCATGAGAGTTTAGAGGATGGATAAACGGAAAAAAGACAAGTTGCAGCTGGAAGAGGACGAAGAAGACAAGTTGCAGCTGGAAAGGGAAGAAGATAAACAACAGAAGCCAAGCTGCGCCCAACCTACTCACTAGGGATTCCGGTACCGGGCGAGTGAGAGCAGGAGCATGGGCCTTCTCAGCAATTGCGCCCCAGCCACTTGCTTTTCCCAACACACTAGGGCCTCATCGCTTCCCAATATCTCGCTCCTGACCGTCATATCCCGCTCTTTCACAGCGGCAAGAGGTACAGCTGGCCTTCATTCGATCTTTGCTGAAAGTTTCATTGCAGTAGCGAAGGGCTTACCACATGCGTACATCCTTCCACTCGTCAGCAGCAACCTCAGCGCAATTGGCGTAGCGTCACCCTGCAGAATCATTGCTTGTGGTCCTGGAGCAACGTAGAGGTGCAGTTGATGAATCTAGGTAATTCCAACAGGCCTAGTGGCAGTCCGTGGTGAGTGCAAAGCTGCTTGGTGCCACTTTGTCTTCACTTTCCCTCACACGGTAGTTGATCGTAATGTAATACGCGTATGTGCTTTCCATCCTACAGACATCTTCAAGTCGACAGAGCGACTGCGAAAGCATGGCTGCGAACGTTTACCGACTCTGTCTGACGGGTTAGCGATCTGACGAGGTGATGCGAAAGGAAAAAAATCGACTACAGACGCGGTGACAGTCCGCGGCGCCTCTTCCCATGGCAAGGAGCAATTGTTAAAGTCTCTCGACTGCCGAGTAAGGGGTGGGATTCGAACTCGGGATCAAGCTCTGCGAATTGGGATCAACAAGCAGTGGTCGCCAGGAAGGTCCGCATCTGGTAGCCGGCACTCCCAGATGAGTCCCTGCCCTTAACCATTAAGCCACTCTCCCCACAACTCGCAGTCTTGCCTACGTGCCTGCTTCATGAGCAGAAGAATTGTACATAGGCCATTCCAATTTCCCCTTGGAAACATCCTCACCCGCTGTTGATGGAGTGCTCGATGTGGCAGGTGGGAAGTTACCTACACACCTACCCAATCTAACACATTATGCCCCTTCAGTTCTTCTGTTCTTTACCGCACTGTGGTTACGGTTTTGAGCAGGGCGGTTGCCAGTTGGTGTGAAGCAGTGAGACTTGTTTTTCTTGTATGTCAGGTACGGTACCGTCTCGCAGAGTGATTCGCTACCTGCCAGTATGTACACATCTTTCCACTCACATTTGCCATGACACTCAGCATTCAGTCGCAACATAGCATCCCAGGCTTCACTGATGCAATACCGTGAATCCTCACGACATTCTCTCTACTCTCACTCAACAACAAAGTAGACGCGGGCTGGTGCTGACGCTGGAGACGACTTCCCGAGAAAATAGGGGTTGACTTGCCCAAGTGAGTTGGCAGGAGGCTTAATGACACCTCAGGCACCAGCAGAGTTCTGTGAGACATCCTCGTAATGATGTTTCCCCCACAACACTCGGACAGCGCTTTCTCCCGCTGAAAGGTGAAGTTGATATTGAGACCGGAGGTTGACTTTACCTTCTCAATTAGCTCAATGCATCATGCGCCAAGAGCGTCTGTGGCGTTGGACCCAGTCTTACCTGGGCATGGCGAGATATCTGAAACACAGTTGGAAGTTTCATCCCTTCCACCACGGCTGTCTTCATTAGGGTTAGGGTTTGGGTTATCATCTCCCAGTATATTCGACTAATTTCCCACACCCTGTGGACTGGTGGCAGTATGTTTGGAGTAGAGCATCTGGTTTGTATGCCACTTTGTATCAGATTGCTGGTGATGTTATGTGATTTTGACGTTTGTTAATGGGTGATGATGCCGAATATCTTCTAAGCGTTACTTCATTGTCCATCAGATCATGCACAATATACAACCGTCATGTGTGGGGTGGAGGAGGGGGGAGAACACTGTCCACCAGACAACATACCGCCTACCTCTGAGTTGTGATACATAATATACAGTCCCGCCATCATCTTCGCTTTTCATACCTGATCTGGATATCTGCCATTTCACGCGTGAATGTCAGGACACCATGGCAGGCATCAGTGCTTGGTTGCATCTAGTCAAGCCTGACCCTACATTCCAGCCCAACTCACCTGCTTATCCTCATATCATTACATATGACCGCACATACAGCATGTAGCATGGCAAGGAGAGGTACATCAAACGAATTACACCTCGTTCGCCTGATCCATCGATATGTAGCTGTGAGTATAATTGTAGGATCGTGTGATTCTAATGGTAGCAGTGTATTGGATATGAGCCGTAAGCCACCCAAGCACCCAGACGCTTGAGCTTGAAATTAAGCCAAGACACCGCTCGTGTAGATCGAGCGTGTCAGTAGAATGTCAGGTTTCATGAAATGCATGATATATTGCTATCAGCCACCCCAGCTGGCGAAACCGACCAGCTTGGAGGGATACGCTATGTTCTACACCCATCCGTCGTTAATTCGTCCGCTCATAAGTCAACGGCGGCATCGCCGTCCGTGCTGGCCCCTGGCACAACGACACCATTAATGCCCTGCGCGACATTCAAGCGCTCCTCCTCACGCTTCTGCCGTAGCGCTTCGGTCTCCTTCCTCAGGGCTGCCAGGTTCCACGCTCCACCATCCTCATCATCTTCTTCTCCCTCGCTATCAGAGGCTTGCCAATCGCCAGTCTCGAACATGGCTCGTCCAGTTGCTTCCTGCTTCTTCTTGGCCTCCTCCTCTGCTTGCTTCTTATCCAGCCGCTCCTTCTTCCACTTGGCGAAAGATTCCACCGTGACTGGTGTCAATGTGCCAGTGAGCTTGTATCTTTCGCTCTCCAAGAAGTCCTCTAGTGTTAGAGTAGCCAGAGGAGACTTGTCCATGAGCGCCTTCTCGGCTGCACGCTGTTCCTTCGTCTTGAGAACGAAGCCAGGCGGCAGCGAATGTTTATACATGCACTTGTCGCCACCGTTCGGACATTGCCAGAACCACCCGTACTTCTGGTTTTCCACCGCGTCGATGAAGTACTTGCACACCTTATCTGTGGTAGTCTTGGGGTTACCATGCTTGCTGAGCACAACGTCTCTCAATTTGGCCTCATCCCAATCCGCCATGGTGTCTTTCTTCTTCTCATCCTCCTCCTCGTCTTCTCCCTCTTCATCGCCCTCACGGGTATCAGTGTAAAGACTCTTCTTTGCAGTCTTGCGCTCCACGTTCAGGTCGTGCGAGAACTTGCACTTCTTGCCCTTCTCGCAAGCGCCTTTCTTGTAGAACTGACACAACACAGTCTTGGGATCAACACCAAAAGGTACCTTTTGCACCTGCACTGGTTTGAACAACTCGGCAGCTTCCCTCTTGGCAGCTTCCGCAGCCAACTTTTCCTTCTCACGCGCTTCCTTCTCGGCCGCCTTCTTCTTCTCTGCGATCGTACCACCGCTCGCGGTAGAAGCTTGAATTTGTTTGATCTGCTTCTGTGCTGCGCCTCCCTTCTTGTTTTTCATACCGAAGGTCTTGTCCTCGATGGTGGTCTTCTTTTTGGCAGGCTCATTGCCCTTCGCGGCCTTTCCCTTGGGAGCCATGTTGGTGGTTCAGGCGATGTGGGTTGTTCGTATGTACTTTGCGTCCTCGACGTAATGGGCGGTTTGGATAATAATGCGTGGTCGAATAAGGTATCGAATGGTCTCGTGTGCTAATATCGGTGCGGATGAGGAAATGATTTCGTTCCCTAGGTGCTGAGCTCTTCGGATTGGACGAGCGCTTCTTCAAGCGATAGGTGAGGGGAAGCTCTCCATTGACACCTGTGTTTAAGTATGGGCTATGAAAGAGAGAGATAGAGTCAGAATTGATCTCGTGCAAAACAAAAATTTAGTGATGGTATGGAACGCACCACCCAGCCAAAGGACCCGCTAACGAGCGACAACGAGACTCCAGTGACGCAGTTACCGCAGCCGGTGGGGCAGAATTTGTTGCTTGGCGGGAGCAGCAATAGTCAAGCGGCCGGCGGGCTGGCAGACAGCCAGAGGCAGGTACCGGGACCTCCAGAACGGGAGGGATCTCCCGTCGGGAAGCTCCTTCGGCCCTTAATGCCGATTCTCCGAGCGTCTGGACCTGTCCACGGGTGGTTGCGTGGAAAGGACAGCTTGGAACGAGTGCAGTAGGATTGAGTAGTATTGAACACCCAAAACCTTGCGCTCTTCTACACTCTCCCAATTAGTCAAGTTATTCAGAACTGTAAGGTATGTGCTACCCTTCGATAGTAGACGTGCGAGCCACTGACAATGCCGCAGGTGTCGGTCATTAGCATCTAGCCAGACGCCTTTCCTTGCGACCAATTGCTCCAACCGAACCAGCGACCAGTCGCGAATCCGATCGCCATGATTTCGGACAACGCCCTCTACACGCTCGCTATCTTCCTCGGGAGCGCGTCCGTGCTTCTGATCGTCCTATACCATTTCCTCGAAGTCAACGCGAAAGACGCAGCTCCTTTGACCAGCGAGCGCAAAGCGGATTCACGACCGGCAAAGGCACGGTGAGCCGGCATGTTCAATCGATACTTCTGCCCACTGCAATGCGGCACACAAGATGGACGGGCGATTTTAGTTCAGTGCCATCAGGCGTATAGGGCTACCAATTTATGAAATTGGGAACGTACCGCTCGTCGGTGCGAGAACTAGACCCAGCGAGAATGTAAAGGGATCAAGGATGGAATGAACAAGAAATCACAGTTTATCGTCCATGTGGACGTCAGAATCATGTAAAAGGTTTCATTATTATCGCTGTCATATTAAGTGCTTCCCTAAACAGTCCAATTAGACTGTTATTGGCGTGCATTATGTCAGGCTCAAGCAGCCTGTATCATGGGCGAGGTGTTTGCGTTAGTGTTCCAAAGGCTCGACTTCACCGGGTAACTCTTCAATGACATCTTCGAAGTCTTCATCATCCAAAAAACCCAGCCTACGCTTTTGGTTGGCAAACCTGCAACCCGTCTTCTCGAAGATCGATCCAACGATCTGTTTGTGTTTCCTGAGCTCGTCTAGTTCCTGCCTGGGGTCAGAGGCTGCATGCTTTGCGCTGCGGCCGGCCGCCCGTTTACCGTCATCCGACCTCGGAACGATTATGGGAGTGACCGAACGCCCGGACGCGTCGGAGAGGTACGCTGCATCTATAAGACTTGAATCTCCTCTGGTGACTATAGCATTGGCAGGTGTCAGTTTCCAGACCGACTCTCCAGCGAAACAGGGCATTCCGCGAGGGGTACAGTGTTGGAGTATGGAATTCTACAGTTAGGTACAAAGACAAGCCTTCGTATCAACGCTTACCGGTGACACCGCCTTTGGGCCCATCCCCAAGTTTCCAAGCGATGGGTTTGAGATGCTCTTGGTCGATGTGGTTTACCCACATTTGCAGGTCTTCAAATGCATAGTCGCCACAGCCTTGCCAAAGGCACTCGTGCTCATCCACGTCATTCCTCCTACCATGTATTTTGATCAGATGCTTCTTGAGGTTATCGAGATTATGCAAGTTTGCGTTGCAATCTCGCCACCCACAAGCATAAGTCTCGTAATGTGGTTCCTGCAGCGAGCGCGAGGACGCACGAGCAGCTGTGCCCTGGCCGGATTGACTAGTCGCCGCTTTTGTGAGCCCGTGTGCCTCGCGTGAATGGAGAGTCTTGCGCCAGCCCACAGGCCGGCCCTTTGTCTTCACGACATTGCCATTCTCGTCCACTTTACGAAAGGCCGCGTACCCTGTGGGTGCAGACATTGGGGTGTTAAACGGTCCAGCTGCGAGAGTCGAAACTGGGGTGGAGTGCTTTGTTTGATGGGTTTCAGAGGTCTTTCCATTTGCAAGGTTAGGTCGTTGATTAGGCGTGGCGGGGGACGCGCGACGCAGGTCGGCTGCGGAAGTGTGACGACGGTTCGGCCCGCTGCCGGAGTACGTTGTCGTGGCAGACAGTGGTTTGGGATGGAGTGTTGCTGCAGCCACTTCTTCGGCTGACAAGCCCATAGTCTTCCTCTTTCTTGTGCGCTTCACTTTCTTCAGCCCTAGTCCTTCGCCGACTGTGGCGAAGCCGTTGCCGCTCAAGTCTTGCTGGTGCGCTTCTCCAGTGGCAGAGCTTTTCAAAAGAGACTTTTCAGGTTCGCCGGGATCCAGCAGATCCCATCTGATCGTAGCTAGATCGCTTCGACCACCCCGTGCCTCACCCATCGATGAATCCCCAAAGCCACCGTGATCGCCAAGTAGCTTCTGCAAAGGAATCAGATGTAGATTAAGTCCTCTCATTTCTGGGTGTCTCCCAGTCGCAAGCAGCACATCACGCGCTATAGTACGGCTGTCATACTGCGACTTTCGAGCAACGCGGTCACGCATTATTGGCTCGACCAGCATTCTGCCAGTCATTCGATCCTGCTGCTTACGCTCTTCACTCGGTCCTTTAGGTTTGGATTTCTGCACGGGCTCTAGCTGCTGCGGAGGGCCTTGTACCTGATTAGATGGCCGAGATGGCCCAATAAAGGAGCTTGAACTATGAGATGCTGGAAACGTTAGCCCTGAAGGAACTTGGGGTGTTGATGCAGGATGGCCAGCACCTTGACCAAGCCAATTGCCCTGGAGACGTGACTGTTGCGAAATGGGTATGCCAGAATAGAAAGCCTGCATCGAAGCTGCCGGTCTATCCGGCAAGTCGTGCTCAATTGTTGCTTGCGTCTGAGGCATTTCACCGTTATAGTGAGGTATCTTCCTTGGTGGAGCATCGTCGTCGTCATCTGAATCTTGGTTATTTGTCAAATCAATCAAGTCACTAAAATTACGCTTACGCGCCGCATGTTCCTTATCAACTGGAACGCGTATCGGTGTGGGCGCATTGCTAGACATAGTGTCTGGTCCCTTGGTCACTTTTTGAGACGAACCAAGAACCAACTGCGCTGGAGCTGTCTGCATTCCAGCCTGGTGTGAGCCAGGCGTATGTTGCTGAGGCTTTTTGAAGGGCTTCAAGGATCGATCCGAGCCTTCTTGGCCGGAACCCAAGGGGGAAGCTACACCGGTAGACCTTGGGGCGGTCGAAAACCCGGGTACCTCATATGCCACTGTATTGGGCACAGTTCCAACCTGTTCTTTGACAGGATAGGCAGGCTGGAGATCAGATACACTTCCTTGTTGATTGACCATGGGCACAGAAGGTCGCGGCGCAGACGAGGCTGACTGCAAAATATCGTTCGATTTGATGGCGGATTCGACCAGGGTTGGTGTACGTTTTTCAGCAGACTGCTGCGGCTTCTTATCCGATACAGCTCGTAACAGCACGCGAGCAAACCCGGCTCGATCGAAGCGAAGCCCAAGCGCCTCAAGAGACTCACAAAGTATAATGTAAGGTGGATTTTCATTCAGGTGTCGCCACACTTCATTGAAATCTACAAACTTCCCTGCATTCTCCGGTAGCTTTCGTAGCCAAGCTGTAGCAGCTTCTGCAAGATGAGCCTTGTGTGCAGGCCAAGAAGTGGGATTCGTCTTCTTCTGTTGGGTTTGCGGTGGGGTCAGATCGTCCAATACAGGAGCAGAGGCGGATTGACTGGGGTATGTTACTGGTCCGCTGGCTACAACAAACGGCTTAAAGGTTGATTCGATCGTATTAGCGACTGGCTCAGTCTGTGCGGTCACAGAGTTCGGGATCTGCTCTTGCTGTTGTGGGGTCTGTTTCTGTGCAGCTGTTTCTTGCCTTGGCGGCGGATCCTGAATTAAAGGCGAGGGTTCAGGTGGAGGTGTTTGAGATGCTGCGTGTGCTTTACGCTCTTCCTCCCAGAGTATTGCAAGCATTGCGGGATTTTTGGCGTTAAATTCTCTCATTTTTTGAAACATAGCACGCATTTCCGCTTCTTCATCCACAACAGGTGGCCCATTACTGTTGTTACCACTGCCTGAGGCCATACTCTGCAGCGCATTCGCCGCACTTTGGCTCTGGTTCTTTTCCAGTGCTTTTCGATGTCTCGCTTCCTTCAATTTTGCTTTCCGCGCCGCGGCTTGTTGCGCAAGCTTTTCAGCTTTCACCCGCTCGGCAGCTTGCTTTTCAGCAGCGAGTCTCTCCTCTTCCGCTCGTCGTTGTTGGTCTAATCTTTCCTCTTCAGTCTTCCTCTGGGCAGCAGCCAGTCGCTCCTCTTCTATCTTCTTCGCAGCGTCAGCAGCTTGTTTCGCCCTTCTATTTTCAGAATCAATGGCAGCTTTACGCTCCAGTTCAGCCCGGTTGTCATAAACTTGCGACGGATCGACAGTTGTCATAGAAGGCATCACAGGAGTGGTTGATTGCCTGTTCTGCTGTTGTTGGACATGCTGCTGAACAAGGTGCGGAGATTGTCGTTGCTGGCTCGGTGGTTGGTGAGATTGCACATGATGCAGGGGGCTGGCATATCTCTGTGATTGCGAGGGTTGCGACTTGGATGACTGCTGGTTTGTATTCTGATAGTAACTACCCGGCCGTGCTTGTGCTTGCGTTTCGCTTGCACCGGGATACGTTGTGCTAGGATATGTGGCTTGTTGATGCGAATTCGAAGAATCATGCTCTGATCTTGGGAGCGCGCTCGAGGGGTACGAATTATGGGCCGCGTATAGAGGTGAATTGTTCGTTTCCGATCGATTTGGGAGTTGGTAACTGCTTTGATTCACAGCTGCAGACGCAGTGCTGTGACTACGCCAATTCGATGTGTCGTACTGTACCCCATTGTGTAGTCGCTCATTGGCGCTACCGCCGGTTGATTGACCATACTGTTGTCCACCAAGATTACTCAGTGCAGCCGCAGCGTAATTCGTAGGATTCACAGGCTCTTGAGCACTCAACCCAGGCTTCTGACCATAAGCTATATTCCCATAATTGTAATTCCCTGAGCCGAGCGTATTGCCGGACTGGTCTGCGCTCGAATATCCCACTCCCAGGTAAGTGTATCCTTGAGGTTGACTGGCCTGGCTTCCAGCTGGATCATAATAATTGTTGTAATTGTAGGGTGCCATGCTACAGTGCGGATGTCTCTCAGTCGCGTCGTATTCGATTCCGCGCCGGAGGAGGCCGATAGAGTAGAAGGGTTGGAGTTTGATTATTGGACATTCCAGCGATTACGGAGAGGGGTTCGCATCCTATTTACAGCCAGCACCGTCGTGGCTATATCAGGCGCCGATTCACATGTTCAATCACTTCCACTACTATTCTGTCATTGTATCGCGCTCTGGGGAAGGGTCGTGAACGCGATACTGCAGGATCTCGGGCGTTCCCGCCACTATAACCAGAGTCATGCATGTGCTATTCCTCGTTCAGCCAGACTGAACCTCAGGTACCTAAGTACCCAATGATGCACCAACTGGGGACTGGCCGCCCACACGCCAAGACTTCAGAGTTGCGATATTGGCAATTCGGCTGTTTGGCGCAACATTTTCTTCTCTTTACTGTTCAGCGACGACTACTACTAACAAAGCAGCACATCAACCACCCGCTGTCGCCAAAATGACCAAGATCAACACCAGCCTGCACTCAAGCCGGAGGAAGAGCCGCAAGGCTCACTTCCAGGCTCCCTCCAGTGTGCGCCGTGTCATCATGAGCGCTCCTCTTTCCAAGGGTAAATATCGCCATTGGCAGCTGCACCATCTTCATTTGCTAACTGTTGCGCAGAACTCAGGGAGAAGTACAACGTATGTTTGCCGAAGCCTGCATTCGACGTCTATTGCGTAGCCTAACAATCAAACAGGTCAAGTCCCTTCCTATCCGCAAGGATGACGAGGTCGTCATCAAGCGCGGCAGCAACAAGGGCCGTGAGGGCAAGATCACTTCCGTCTACCGCCTGAAGTACGTCGTCCACATCGAGCGTGTCAACCGCGAGAAGAGCAACGGCCAGAGCGTTCCTCTCGGCATCGCCCCATCAAAGGTCGAGATCACCAAGCTCAAGCTCGACAAGGACCGTGAGAGCATCCTTGAGCGTATCAGCCAGGGCCGTGAGGCCAACAAGAAGAAGACCCAGGCATGAACGAAGTCATGAGATGTTCCAAGAGTATGGGTGTTTTGAATGAGGGGGGCGTTTTCCTCCCTTGAAAAAGAAGTTGCTGGCGCGGCAACGGACGGATAAAGCGATACCTCTTGTTACACTTTCAACGAAATACATGTGGCACGCCCACCTCATCTGTTCCCCCGTTTGAGGGGGCCGATGAGAGGGTGAACTGCTCTTTCGACGCTGAAGCAAGGATAGCAAACTTTGCAACGAAGATTTACAAGTCCTCATGCGTCGAAACCATGTCATTTCTCCCTTTTTCCATCTTTGGAGGTGGCCATGAGCTTGACCTCTTGGTCACCTCATCTCGCAACCGCAGCGGCCGAACCGATTGGACTCTTATCCAGATTGTCTGTTGCTGGACCCATACGGTTGTAATGGTCGTCAAGGTAGGTGATGTCGTCTTTCTACTCTTTCACCCTCTCCATCTCTATCCTCCCGTGCGAACACGCTAGTTTATCAGCTGAACAGCCCAATCAATCAACCCATGGCTCTGAAGTTAAACACTGGCGGAGAACGAAACCCAGGACTTTTTTACAAGGTTCTGCCTTACCTGCAGAGCGTACTTTGATAACTGATCCGCGACGCTTTGATGGTGAGAAACATGATAGATCAAGTTGTCTTTGACTTTTTCTCTGTTGAATTGATGACTGCGTCGTACTCAAGCCGAGGACGGTCAGAAGACGGACCGTGCTTAACTTGCTAGGCACCTAGAACTTATCTAGCATCACTGTCGCCATTTCTACACTCTGCTGGCTGCTCGGCATCGCAGGGCAGCAATGCGATAGAACTTGTGAATCAGTGGTAATACATCGGGCTCGACGGTCGACTCGGACTTGTGACCTCACCATCTTCATGCGCCGATTTGAGACCCATAAGACTCAGTGGGGCAGCATAGGCGAGCACGTACGTTTCTGTTCTTGGCCAGCATGATTTTGATCGGTGCTTCGAGTCCGACTGGGGTGGGCTCGGACTGAGGAGTCCTGCTGTCTTCTGTCTTGATATTATTTGGTCTTGAGTACCATATTATTATATAATATCTACCTACCCTCCTGCTGAATTGTCTTTTGCCGATGTATCCCTGCCGTGATTCGGAATGCTCGGCTAGCACTCTCTTTATGTACGCGCGTACAGCTGTGTCGTGTGCTGTTCTCTCAACCGCCTTCGTCCATCCGCTTCTTTCCTGCAATACTCCCGAGTATTTACCATTCATCGGCGGCGGGAGTTGGCGATCGCGGTCCACCTCATGGTCTCAAGATATGACGTTGTGCTGCTTCTTATAGCAACGAGAAGCGATGATCGTCTTGTAGGCTGTCTTCCATGTGATAAATGCTCCTTCATCACCATCCAGGCACACCTTTGATCCTCTTTTTAATAGCCGTTGACTTACCTACTGTATGTTCAACCCCCTGGTCCTTACGGACCCTCTGAAGGCAGATTACCTTTGAATTCCTGCAACGGCAAATTTTTCACGTTCGACTTTCCATCCCTTGTCAAGGTGACATCAAAACACCCGTCTGTAAACGCGTTCGGCTGAGGCCATTGGGTCTTCCTTGGTCTCATTGAGGATCCGTGGTTGCAGCATCATATGGCTTTCGGAACTGAGGGACGATCAGCATCCTTTATTGTACCATCGAACCTTTGCCCTCCTTGATTGCGCGCGAACGTGAATGAAGACTGTAGAACTGGCTGGTCCTATTGGCTACACTCTTTCTGCACTGAGGAACGATTTCATCTAGCGGTTCTAGGAAACAGCAACAATCCAGGATCCGGGAAAAAAACAAAAGACTGGCTGAGAGACAGCATGTGCCAATACCACCGCAACACATTCACCTGCGGCCATAGCGGTCGATTGATCTTCAGGGCAGATGTTTCGCATAAGCCACCGTGTGCTCATGACACGGCAAACCCGGACTCTGCACCGCTCCCGATCAAAGAATACCAGTACCCTTATACATGCGAGAAATGCAAGGAAGCAGCTCGCCAAGAGAAGCTGAGACAGGAGGCCCTCAAGGGTGCCGCCAAGGCGGAAAGCAGAGAGAAGCGACTATCCGGACGACCTATTCTTGGACGTGCGAGAAGTAGTTACACGGGTAGCGCAACAGCCGGCGCCACACTGGACCGGCCATGCACGCCGGATCGCGGTGCTGCTTTGGATGAGAACAGCACCCGAAGCTCACGCGATGCCGTCCGATCGTCAAAGAGATGGAGCGGTGGAACTGCCACCTCTGACTCTACAGTGAAGCACAGTGGGGTTGGAGATGCAGCAAAAGCACATGGATTGCACGTCGGTGGCGTCGGTAAAGCTGGTGGGGAGGGCAGCGTTGTGGACGAAGAAGTAAAAGCAGGTACTGGCAAGCACAAGCCGAAGCAGAGCTCGAGGGACAGTGGAAAGGAATGTGTTATGCAATAGAGTGACGACGATACGTGATACGCAATAGTTGAGGGTGCGACAGACCTGGAGTGGGAACCGAGGTGTAATATAGAAGTTGTATGTTAGAGATGACGTTCAAGCGGGCGTTGGCAAGATTGCAGGTATCTTCCGACCATCCAAGAGTTGAAAGAGCGACAAAACTTGCTCCATTGCTCCATTGTATTGTCCGTCTAGACTGATCATCGACCCGATGGCCGAAAACGTGACCATACGTGCCAAACACAATGCATCAACATTGCTATGTTTCCTAGTTGGCTCCATGGCAAGATTTGCTCGGTTAGCAAACTTACCTACCAGAGCAACATCTGCGCTGTACCTTTAAATGCCGGTTGCTTCAGTATTGAAGCCGACATATGTTCTTCTGTTATTGTACCGGAGGAAAAGGTATCGTGCCAATCTTGATAGACCAGGGGCCAGAATCCATCTATCCAAAACAAAACACTCACGAACAATACCGGCCTTGGTCAAGACCCAAACAATCAACGCAAACCGAGACAGTAACAAGAATTGGCGAGTGTCCAGCAGATCAAACGATGTGCACCCAGCAAGTGATCTGGTGCCGCTGCGGCCATGGCGAATTCCTGCCGATCGAGCTCTGCGCACAAGGAGCGGCGAAGGGTACATGCTGGCTGGTCCTGCATGGGGACCACAGAATAGTCGTCGACCTGTCTTGCTCATACTGCCAGCGCGGCTTTCAACGCCTCAGACCTCTCGGTGCTGCAAAACCAGCAGCTCCTGGGGGTCCGCCAGGGACAATGGAGGACAGGCAGCAACATTCGGCAGCATCGAATAGTGTTGACGTTGGCAGTGAGGCTGCGGTCGCGAACACAGTCGTTGAGTCCGGCGTGGACGATGATCCCCTTGGGTTGATGGAATCCATCTTATCACATTCTGACACGTTCAAGACGGCAGGGGGAGGGGTCACGGGCAGCGATTATGGTGGGATTCCGCTCGACGCTATGTGGCAGCGATCATGAGGGAAGCCATGCATGTGAGGTTACCGTAGTGCTAAGAATGATATCACACCGTCTAGTGGCGAGGCCAGACCGCACTGGATGCCCAATCCGAACGTTGGTCTGATGGCTGCGCATACATACAAAACTTGCGGGTTGACAGAAACGAACTTTTGTCGGTTAGAGAGCCAAGGACGCCACCATCCATGCTCCATATCGGGAGAGAGGGAATGGAGATCCCCCCGCGCACCGCCACAGGGCCACAGGGCCACAGCTCCTCACCATCCAGCTTCCAGCTAAAACAAGCCATTGACGAGCTCTGCTGATTGTTGTGTACTGCCCCAGCTGTATTCCAGCATTCACTCCCCTTTTGCTCTTTGCCAGGTTTGTTACCATATGCACCCATGATGTCTACTTGTTAGGCCATCTACTTCTTCTTCTCCTCCTTGACGCTCTTCTTGTCGCTCGCTCTATTCCGCTCCTTTCACCTTGCACCTGCTTCTTCTTCTATTGGTCTATATTGCCGCCAACACAGCGCTTCTCCGTACCTCTTACCGCCAGCACATCGGCTAAATCCCTGCCCGACCAGCGCACGAGATACAAAAGCCTCGCAAACAACACCGACCACGCCACACGCTATACTCTGTCCTACTCTTTGAACGAGCACGCCTTGCCGCCTCACCTGGACCACAGCCCAGAGCTAGGCATTGATCCTTCAGTCAAGATCAGGACACTATACCGCCAGCCAACAGAGAGAGACGCAGCATAGCATAACATAGCATATAGGCCCTCGGACGGCCCAGCTTGCTTGCAGCCCCTGGCCTGAGATTGCCCGACGCGGACACAAATACCTGCCTATGCGACCATGCGTAAGTCATCCACCCTGGCCCAGCCCTGCTGACCCACTCTATAAGCCCCCATCTTTGCGCGTTAGAACAGCCCAGGCAATGCCCTATACAGGCCTGTTGCCGTCTCCATTACAAGCCTGTCATCCCATGAATTCTGCTTTGATGTTTCGCGAAACCACGCCGACGGCCTTTGAGTGCAGCTGGACTTGCGATACCGAGCGATTGCTGACCCGCTATGGTGGTACCTCTAGAGAAAATAAAGTCGCAAGCCAGACGTCATGCCTGGTATCATAGCAACGACTCCTCGGAGAATCTGAGGCAGTTCAACATGTTTGGTCGTCCTGGCGTAAGGTCCAACAAGCGCCAGCGCGACGTCGAAGATGGTGAAACCCTTCGTCAAACTTATTCAGAGACTGCCGCACCGACTCCCCAGGAAATGCAGCGACTAGACCAGTATGCGTCCCACAAAACACAGCTCCCACCAAAATCGGAAACACAAGAGGGCAACATTCGCCATTGGCAGTCGCCCAAAAACCCCAACGAGCCGGAGGAAGAACAGAGAGATTTTGTCGACGAGCCGGAGGAGATCTCTCCCGTCGACGACACACGTGACAAACACCTCAGCAACGACAGTCACAACACACACTCATCAACAACCAAGGTCGGGTCGGAAGCCCGTGATGACCCATCGTTTGGAGGCGAAGACCTCGAGGCTGGCCCGAGAAAGCGCAAAGGACTGCGAAAGTTCTTCAATCCGCATTCAGATGGTGGTGCCGAAACGGCCACGACATCGCGCGCTGCTACTGGTGCATCGACAGCGACAACAGAGTCCAAGAAGAGGAAGTACCCAAAGATTCCACCCGTGCAACAGTTCAAGGCTGTTGTTTACTCGTGGATCAATATCATGCTGGTATTCGTACCCGTCGGCATCGCCCTGAACTATACCAACGTCAACCGGATCGTCGTCTTTGTCATGAACTTCCTGGCCATCATTCCTTTGGCAGCAATGCTGTCCTTTGCTACGGAAGAGTTGGCCTTATATGTGGGAGAAACTCTCGGTGGGCTGTTAAACGCTTCTTTTGGAAACGCTGTCGAGCTGATTGTCTCCATCATCGCATTGGCACAGAATAAGACCGTCATTGTGCAGACTTCTTTGGTCGGATCGATGCTTTCAAACCTCCTTCTGGTCTTGGGTATGTGCTTCTTCTTTGGTGGCTTGAGGAGGCGAGAGCAGTTCTTCAACATCACCGTTGCGCAAACTGCTGCTTCCCTCTTGTCGCTCGCCGTTGGAGCCTTGATCATTCCCACCGCCTTCCGTATCTTCAGCCCCGACGATCAAGGGGTTGCGCCAACCTCCCGAGGCACGGCTGTCATGCTTCTCGTGGTTTATGGGTGTTATCTCATTTTCCAGCTCAAGACGCATATTGACATGTACAACGAACCCTCACAGAAGGCCCCAAAGCTCGCTTCCGGAAGGAAAGAAAAGGGCGACATTATGTCTGCCTTCGCCACGATCGGCGCAGGTACTGGTGCCGCAGCGTCTGGGGGTATTATTCATGCAGAACGCCTCCCTCAGACAGAGGAAGAAGATGATGACGACGAGGAGACCCCTTCCCTCAGCATTATCGGTGCTCTTATCACTCTCGTAATCTCCACTGTCTTCGTTGCGCTCTGTGCTGAATACATGGTTGACGCTATTGATGCACTTGCCGAGAGCGTGAGCGAAGAGTTCATTGGTTTGATCCTCATTCCCATCGTCGGCAATGCTGCAGAGCATGCTACAGCTGTCACTGTTGCAATCAAAGACAAAATGGATCTGGCCATTGGCGTCGCTATCGGCAGCAGCTTGCAAATTGCACTCCTTGTCCTCCCACTAATGGTCATCATTGGTTGGATTGGGCTCGACCCTGCAATGACTTTGAACTTTGATGGTTTCCAAATCACGGTGCTTTTTGTTGCCATCGTTCTCGTCAACTATTTGATCCAGGTGAGTTGTGGCAAAAACCCATTTCGGTTGACGCATGTGCTAACTTTGTGTGCAGGACGGCAAGAGCCATTGGCTCGAAGGCGCTATGCTGCAAATCACATATCTCATCATCGCTGTGGCAGCCTGGTTCTATCCAGTGGTCAGTGTGGCCCAGGATGCTTGATGTAATAAATATAACGGCCATATCCCTTTTTTTTCTTTGCCTCTGGCTTCTGTCCAGCGGCTCCATTCTCATGCCAAGCTGCTGCATCTTATCATTTCGAAAGTCTTTTTTCGGCACTTGAGTGTTGCCATTTTGCATTCAATCGTCGACTGAGGTGTCTTGTGTGTTGACAAGTTACACAGCTCAATCTCGGGTGGCTGCGTGACAAGGACCAGGAGAAACGGCGTTTGGATAGGCATACCATCTGCAGGCTGCATTTTCCACCTCCATCGGCATGGCTTGCATTCGCGACTGCGGTTGTTTCTGGGGTATACCTGTTGGGGTTTATCTTCAGGCGAAGGAATCTCAAACACATCTTTTTTTTCTCTCCATCTACTTCTGTCTTGACCATTTGCTGGATGTTTTGAAAGACCCAACTCATACTTAAGAGCGGCAACCGAGCCAATGAGATTCTGTAAGATACCAAAACCTATTCAAAACCTTCACGCCAGCCCTCGAGGCTCCACCTTGTAATGGTTCTTTAAGCGACTACTCTGATTTTCTTATCATGGCCGTCACTGGACTATTGCTACATCTCCAATTGAGGCGCTGTCATATGTTCAGATGAGACTCTACGGTAGCGTATTTTCAATGCCATCTGCGGTATGTCGACCGTTGAATACTGACAGAGATGGTGTGTTCAGGCTGCAGCTTGTGAAATCGCCCTCGCTTAACTCGTCTGGTCGCTGATGTGCCTGATTATGCCGTTATATAGATATGTCTGGTGATCGACTCGCCAGTCAATCGACGCGTCTGGTGATCGACGTGCCTCTGCATCAACGTCCCTGGCTCGGATATAATCGTCACGGTCTCGATCTTCAAGAGAGAGGCCTAACCGGTCACAGGCTACCTGTCCATTATTGTGCGTGGCTGGCAAGTCCTTCTGTCGCCGTTGCCCTGCGCACAACCCACGTGCAGCCCTTCAATCGCACACAGACCCCACAGACCAGACTGAAACACACATGTCGTCGGTTTCGCTTGTGTTCGAACATCACCCGCCTCGAGTAGCAGTGTGATGCATGCCTGATTGACATGTGAAGCATGCACTCACCACGCGTCTCTTGCGTTTTCCCTTGGACGTCTGTGCCAGAAGGAAGCATATGGAACGACCGAGGACACTGAAGCTGCGCTCGCTCGACGATACGCTGCACCATATCCACAGGCTGGATACGTCGTGTCTGCTACGCTCAGGTGAAAGGCATGTGTGCCGCTTGCACATGCTTCATCATCTATAGCCGTGATCGCTGCCTCACTCGCTGGGATAAGGAAGCAGTCGTTCTCGTTATATATATCGCCACTTCGCTTCTCACCCTCTTGTCCCTTCCAACTCTTCCTCCCAATTCTCGTTCCACTTCCACACACCCATCCACCCACTGCCATCCACATCAAAAGACAGCCTCAGAAACAAGTCAACAAAACTCACACACAACAGATAGACACCTGGACAGATCCACTCGAAAAGTTATCCACCAGAAGTCTTCTCAACCACAACATGTCGAACAGTCTGGAAAGTACACCAGACATGATCCTTGACAACGAGGATTGGAAGTCCGATTCTGATGTCGATTTTGACGTTGAAATGCTTGACGGTATGAGCGAGGACGACGAGAAGGACAAGCTCGACCAGAAGAACATTTGCGACGAAGAGGAGAACAAGGATAACAAAGACAAGCATGATGACCGGAGCACTCAAGATGCTCTGACTAAGCCTGATGTGAAGGCCAATGACATTGACCAAGAGAATCATGACTACAAGAACAAGTGTGATGGCGAGGGAATCCAAAATATCCAGGAAAAGCGCCATGGTAAGGGTGACCAAGATGCCCTAGACGGCCGTGATGAAAAGACCAACCACGGCAAAAACGACGCACCTAGCGACAGGGATAGCAATAGCAACGAGATCAGTGAAGGTGAAGAAGATCTCCCTCTCAACAGATATCAAGACGGCGACAAGAGTGCGAGTGGTGTGGGAGTTTCGAACGTCAACGAGAGCCTGCATGTTGTCGAATGCCTTAACGGAGGCAACGAATCCAGTAGTAACACAGAGGCCCAGAGTGTACGAGCACTCCCTATAGAGCAGGTCAAGAGGGCTTCTCCCACAGGTGGCAGCCAAGTATATGCCTTACAAGATGTTCAGAGGGCACAAGGCCAACATGTTGGTGAGAGCATCAACGAGAGCAATAAAGCCAGCACGGCCACCGCTGGAAACGAACCTCCAACTCCTCTGGAACGTAATGAAGCAACTGAACATTCTACTAGCAGCCGAGCAGATGAACCAAAGGACATCGAGATGGATCTTGACCCACATGCCGGCAAGGCTGTTGACGACAGCAATGGCCTCGAGGATATAACAGCAGCTGTACGCCAAAGTCCAATAGCTGGCCAGCAGAATAAGACGGCTGCTCGTTTGGACAGCCACGCAGAGACAGGCCCCTTGGGTGTAGGCCATAATGAAACTGTGGGCCTTATCTCTGAGAGCGAGAATGAAGGCAGCGTAGAATTCCCCAGAAAACGGAAGGGTCCTCTGTTCTCACCCAAACCACTAGGAGACTCATCCCCTTGCAAACACAAGGCTGGGAGCGATGAAGGCCCAAAGCCTAGTAAAGATCTCGACTTAGGTGAATGTATCTTGAAAAGGCCGAAAACTACTGATGCACAGGACGAGAATGCAACCCAGCCACCTGCTAGAGAGAGATTCATTGAAAGACAGAGGCAACAGATGCTCAAGAGAAAGCAAATACCAACGCCGTCGCTGCCTGCTCAGCCAGAAGAGCAAATCAATCACCATTTCCCAGCCAATGTAGGGCATTGTCTTTTCGTTGGAGAGAATGAAACCCCTATTCCCACCCCAGTTGATAAGACTATTGTCGACACACCTGTTCCAAAACGAGGACGAAAGCGTAAGAATGAGGCGGATGATGGCCCTCACAAGAAGATTACAAAGGCTGCCGGACGCAAGACTCCTAAGGCCATTGGAGATGACGTTGGCAACAACGCTGGAAGCATTGATAAGAAGGGTAAATCCAAGACAGCGCATCGCAAGAACATCACGGATGAGAATCTCATTGCGAGCACATTGAATGCAAATGTCTTTGCTGATACCGCGAAGACGGCTCATCTCGCCAATCAACCTGAGTTCAGCGGGCAAACCCATCGTGATAAAGCGCTTAGGGATTTGATGAGCTCTGTACCACAAGAAAACAGGAAGCTCGCATTGACAGACAGGGCACAGCTGAAAACTGCTCTAGAAGCCTTCGGAAAAGGTAGAGCGCCTATCAAGGCCTCCGAATCTGAGGATGGCCGCTGGAAAGTCAGAGATATGTACAGTACGTTGATGCACTATCAGGTACTGGGTGTCTCATTCATGCATCAGAGAGAACATTTTGAGAAAGAGCCAAAAGGCGGCATCCTAGCCGATGAGATGGGCCTTGGAAAGACTGTAATGATGCTAGCAAATATTGTCATCGACCTTCATGATCGTGCAAAAGGGTCAAGAACTACTCTGATCGTCGCCACGCCTGCATTGGTTCGACAATGGGCCGGTGAGATCAGAAAGCATTGTCATGTCGGTATTCCAGGGTCGAAAGGTCTGAACAAGATCTTGATGTACCGTGCCAAAGATTACAACGACGAAGACGGCTTTACAGATGTGGAAAGAGCTGTCAAAACTATGAAGAAGCACGACATAGTGTTGACCACCTACACAGAAGTCTCGAAGAGTTGCCCGAAGAACAATCCCCCTATAGAGCTGGCTACAGAAGTCCAGCGGGAGGAATGGTGGCAAACCCAGTACAAAACTCACAAGAGCGCGCTACATGGAGTCAAGTTCCACCGAGTGGTGCTTGATGAAGCACAGACTATTAAAAATTACGAAAGCCATATCTCACTCGCCTGCCGGCACCTGGATGCGGCTCATTACTGGGCAATCAGCGGTACGCCAATCATGAATACCGTAAAGGAGTTTTACCCTTACTTCAAATTCATCAGAGAGCCGAGTACCGCATCATATGAGACCTTCCAGGCCAAGTTCTGTACCCCCGACGATCAAGAGGGCACGGAAAGGCTGAACCAGTTTATTCGGGAATTCATGATAAGACGAACCCATGGCTCGCTCCTTTTCGGGGCGAAACTGCTTGACCTTCCGCAGCCCCATCAAATCGACGTCAAAGTGAATTTCTGCTCTTTCGAAAGACAATTATATGACATCGTCGAGAAGAGGTATAGGATCCGAATCGCAGAAATGATGAGTTCAACAGATCCAAAGGACCGGAAGACGAGTAGCGTATGGCTAATGATTCTTCGCCTTCGCCAAATTTGTAGCCATTTCCTCTTGGCACAAGACTCCCTAATTGAAGATCTTGAGTATGAAGATTTTGTGAAACTCAACGAACTGGCTAAAGAACAGAGCAGCAGCGCAGACAACAGTTCTAGGTTCATGCTATTCAAGCAACTCATCCAAAGCACAATCTCTGAGAGATTTCCCGAGCTCGATCCGGTTTCCCAGTGGGACACAACAACACACGATATTTCTTCCCTGCCGCAAAACTATGTCAGTGTTGCAGAGGCCCACGAGGAAGATGGTCTAAAGCATGGGCTCCATATCAACTGGAAAAAGTTAATGAGGGCAATCAGGCAGTCAGAAGGCTTTGAAGCCATGATAGAGCGTTCAAGGTGTTCCCGTTGCTCTCAGCCACCCGACGAACCTCATGTGACTTCTTGTCATCACATCTATTGCTTAAGCTGCCTGGAAATCTCGCAAGAAGAAGCCACTAAGCATGGACATAGCCGTGCGCATTGCCGTATATGCGGTACACGATTCTCTGCTTCTGTGCCTTGCAACGATTTCGATACAGTGTGTAGCGAGAGCGGCAAAGTCAAGGCAAGCCGTTGGATTGACTTGCCAGGGGACGTAATGGCGTCCAGCAAAACAACGGCAGTGATATTGCAGATCGACGCGGTAAGTGAGACTAAATTAAATACTGACCAGCTAGCTATAGTCTTGCTTTGCTAACCTCTACTCACAGTGGCTTGAAAATAATCCCAGCTGCAAGATCATTATCTTTACCCAATTTCTTGACATGATCAAGCTTTTGCAAAGGATATTTCGTTCCCGCAAGCTGAAATGTGTTCAATACACCGGCAAAATGACACATAAAGCACGCGATGGTGCCATCAAGATTTTCCGCGACAACTCGGACGTACCAATTATGCTATCATCTCTCAAGTGCGGCGGGGTCGGCCTGAATCTCACCATGGCTTCACATGTCATCTGCATGGACCCATGGTGGAATGTTGCAGTAGAGAATCAGGCATTTTGTCGAGTGTTTCGCATTGGACAAAAGAACGAAACCGTCATGACCCGAATCATAGTGCAGGATAGCATGGATACGAAAATGATGGGCATGAAGTCAAGAAAGAAAGAGGAAATTGATGCGGCCATGAAGGGTGACATGGAGGCGAGGGGCAAGTTCTCTTTCAATGAGCTAACCAAGTTGTTCGGTGGCAAGTTTCAGGGGCGCGAGACGGATCCGGCTGTATCTGGAGAAAAATACGGAGAAAGTGAATCGACCAGTGACTAGTGATCCGGAAGAGGACGGGGAAGACACTTAGAAAGCAGGAAATTGTCTAATAAGGCAGAGAAGGAATTGGATGAAAGACGACGATTTACCATCAGGTGAGGAGATTGGTCGATAGAATTGATGGACTCTGAAAATTACTGAATGCCACTTGCGTAGGGAGTTCCATCGTCATAACGAAGTCAGTCTCTTGTGGAGATGGTGTGACGGAGGCAGCCCAGATGAGGCCCTGAAATGCTGGGATACGGAGCATCGATAGCGGCATGCCATCCATTATAGTTTCGTCTCTAGGCCAAGCATGACTGGCATGTCATGGTTATGCTTTATAATGAGCTAAACACCGTTCTGTAATTGACCAGGATTGCGGACGGGTGCGGGAATGTTGCAACCCAATGACCGCTTCTCTGGACGAAACACAGAAAGAGCAACCACGTTGTATACAGGAGATGAACGGTACGATTGGCCGGTTAATCATGCATTGCAGTATTGCAGAATGGAGAGTGTCGTGATGCAAGAGGACCGTAGGAGGTGCAGTACTTAGATACGACTGGACATGATAACGATAAGGGCCCATCATAGCCGCAACCCCACCAATCAGCGCCGGCTCGAGTGTCACCTCCATCAACTATGCCTCGCCCCCATCTACCTAATGGAATGAATGGCCAGATGCGCGAGATCTTTATTAATCATTGATGCCGGAGGTTCAACTCCAGCCGTCCCACATATCTTCCACAGTCGCTCAACCGGTTACGGAACAAGACTCTACATAGACATAGGTCGAGGCCCAGGATGAAAAGTTTGTGACGCAGACGCTTGGATGTGCATGACATCTCCTCGGAATTGATCATCATTGCCCGTTCTACTCTTGTTTCACCCGTCCGCACGGCGCAGGTAGCCAAACATACGGTGGCAGGGGAGGAATCAGATGCTACCGTTCCTACATGGACCCAGCTACTGTATCGACGTCTGCGCAGTCTCGCGCTGATGCTAAGAGGTCCTTTGATGCCGCCATTATAGGTGGGCATGCGGGCAATGTGAAGCCTGAGCCTCGCCCCAATGCGAATGCGAATGCGACTGCGAATGCGACTGCGACTGCGACTGCGACTGCGACTGGGCTTGCGCAAGGGCAGCAGCAGCAGCAGCAGCAGCAGCAATCCCCACCAACACCGAAACACATACAGGCTGCCAAACCAAGGCCGCGACGGAGAGGCAAAAATCACAACCCAGATGATGACGACGCGAGCAAGCGAAGATGCGTGAGCACGGCTTGTATCGCCTGCAGGTATTGTGTTGATTTCCCGTGTGTGTATATGTAAGAGGAAGCATACTAGGATGAGGGACTTGTCGTAGCAAGGCACTTGTTGGGCTCAAGACGCAACTGACACAGTCGTGATCCACTGTAGGAAACGCAAATCGAAGTGCGACGGCAATCTGCCGGCATGCGCTGCTTGTTCGCAGGTCTATGGCACCGAATGCGTATACGACCCCAACTCTGATCATCGGCGCAAAGGTGTATACAAGAACGATTTTGACAATCTGAAGACGCGCAACTCGACCCTACAGACTCTCATCCAGGCTCTTCTGAACTATGCCGAGGAGGATGTGCCAGCACTAGTGCATGACATACGGACCTGCGAGAGCTTGGATGATGTTGCGGATCAGATAGTTGCCAAAGAGCAAGGAGTAGATGGTGGTCTTAGTAATGATGAGGACCTCTTGCAGGATAACGACACTTCAGCGCAGGTGCCTACCTTTGAGACACAGCTCTACGGCAAGATGGGTGATCTCAGGCTTGACGACGGCTCCATGAGATACATTGGCGGCACCTCCAACCTGATTCACCTTGGCGATGAAGATACCGCCTTCTCTGATCCTGATGACTACACCCAGCAAGAGGATCCCATTACGTCCTGGACCACAGTGACCAACGATCCTGACCTTGTGATCCATCTCCTTAACATGTACTTCACCTGGCACTATACTTACTTCACCACATTATCCAAAAGCCTCTTTTATCGTGACTTCCTTCGTGGCCGGCCACCTCCAAATGAGAAGCGCAAAACTCAGTATTGCACGCCACTGCTCGTCAACGCCATACTAGCATTAGGGTGCCATTTCACTTCCCATGCTGGCGCTCGTGAAATACCAGAAGACTCTGCAACAGCTGGCGACCACTTCTTCCGAGAAGCAAAAAGGCTGATCAAAGAAAACGACGAACATGAAAAGCCTCGTTTGACAACAGTGCAGGCGTTGGCTCTCATGTCTGTACGAGAGGCTGGTTGCGGACGTGAAGCCAAGGGCTGGGTATACAGCGGCATGTCTTTCCGCATGGCTTGTGACATGGGTCTCAACATTGACTCTGGTTCTCTCAGTGGGAACAAGAATGATGAGGCTGAGGAAGACTGTCGCCGCATCACATTCTGGGGCTGTTACCTCTTCGACAAATGCTGGTCAAATTATCTTGGCCGACTTCCTCAGTTGCCAACATCCTTGGTGACCGTCCCTAAAGCTGATGTATTCCCTGATGAAGAAGCTAGCCATTGGACACCATACACAGACTCTGGGTTCACACAAGCTCATGCACAGCCTGCTAGGACCAGAACAGTTGCCCTCCAGATCACCAAGCTGTGCGAGATCAGCAATGATCTGATGAAGTACTTCTATAATCCTTCAGACATGGAAAAGACGAAAGGCAAACAGGCTGAGCTGAAGAAGTTGAGTGACATCCACACCCGCCTCGAAGCTTGGCGGCGAGAGCTTCCTAAGGAGCTGGAGCCTAAAGAAGGTGGACTCTCAAGTGTCCTAGTCATGCAGTAAGTTGTCCGACGACTTGAGGTGGCTCATTCTTTGCTAACGAATCATAGCATGTTTTTCCAATTACTCTTCATTCACTTATTCAGACCGTTCTTGAAATATACAGCAGCCACATCACCTCTTCCGACAAACGTCAGTCCTCGAAAGTTATGCACCCAGGCAGCTGCCACCATTTCAAAGCTACTGAGGCTGTACAAACGATCGCACGGATTACGTCAAATTTGCAATATCGCAGTTTATATCGTGCATTCCGCTTGCACCATACACTTGCTCAACCTGCCAGATAAGAATGCGCGGCGTGACATTATACATGGACTCAAACACCTTGAAGAAATTGCCGAAGGATGGCTCTGTGCAAGACGAACGCTTACAGTTCTTGGCGTACTGGCTCGCAAGTGGAAGATCGAGCTACCAGAAGAGGCTGTCACAATCTTCGCGCGAACCGAATCCAAATTCGGTGTCTACCAGACCGAGGGTGCTTCACCAGATATACAAAGAAGACCATCAGAATTCTCAGTGATGCTTCCCTCCATCAGCAGCCAACATGGCTTACAAAATAGCTTCCCGACTAGCCAGTCACATCAGCAAGCCTCTCTCATAACCCCAGCGCGACAGAACACACATATAGATCGAGGCCGGCCGAATGGATCATTGTATGCTGTTCAAGGTGTAAGCGGTCCCACCAGCGCTGCGGTACGACCCTCAATTGCGGCCCTTGATGAATGCCAATTATCTCTTCCACCTCAAAATGCAGATGACTTACGAGCCCAGCAGTACCCGTCCAACACAACAACTCCACGAGCGACAGAAGAGAAATCCCATCAACTTCAGCGAAGTCCTGGGATGAGCCCAAGCGATATGTTCGGTGGTGTGGAGCAGCTAATCCGAGAAAACATGGATTGGGTGTATAAAGACCAAGCGCAGATTGCTAGCGGGTTCGACAATTGGACGGGAGCCCTGGACATGGACCAGTGGTCAAATGGACATGGTGTGAGCCCAGTTGCAACCGGGGCTAGTGCCATGGCGACGGCACCGACACCACCATCTGCCAGAGTTACTGGACTGCCTACGCAGCAAATGCATGGCGGCTATGGTACAACTCACAGTCTAAACAATAACATACATAACCAGGGAGGCCCTGGTTTGAGCGCCTCAGCCGCTATGGTGGCACCGACGGGTTATTCATTGCTAGATAACACGCCTGGTGTCTTTAACGGCAGTGTTGCGGCGTATAACGAGGATGAGTGGTATCTATAATGATGACCTTTTTGATAATGACCTGTTGACATAAATCGGCGAACGAATACGGCTGGGTTGGATGAGCGCGGACAACTTGAATACCCAAAGGGCTTGAGAATGATATACTATTTGAATCTTTCTACACAGATAGAGGTCGACTGTATGCAGATCTCAAGGTTCTTGTATCTGCTACCAATTTCGATGAGCTCACCTTACTCCGTTCGCACGCTCTTGTCATTGTCGAAGTTGTCGAAGCTAAAGAACATTACAGGAAGCGGGTTGAGAAATCTAAGAGATTCTGCGTAGCTGGGCTGTTTCTACTGGCAGATCCTAACAATCTGACGTCGTTGTTATAGCAATACAAGGTATCCAACTATCGATCTAACTAACCTGCCTTCTGGGCACGACCCAACACCAGATCTTTACATTTTAGCAGGCCCCAGAATCGAACACGAAGACCTGTGACAGACTGGAAATCACCGACCAACCTTTCCTTCAAACACACAGCAGGCCTCTGAACGAATAAGGCTGCGTCGCGGAGCGGAACCCTGTTTAGCACATACAGCTCTTGCTGTAGCAGCTGCTCTGCAATGACCACCCATATGCTTTTGGTAAGCATTTGCTGGTCACAATGTCTGGTGGAATTTTACTAGACTCCAGTGTATAGCCGAGTGCTAAGTTTACAGTGCGGGCGGAACACCCAGTGACAGCACTATAGCTTGCCAAAATGGAAGGGTACGGGTTATGCTCTTGAACCTGAATCACCTGGCCATTATAGTGCTTCCGCCATAAACTTTGGGGGAGGGTTGTCAATCTCGGTCAGTAAATGATTAGGTGCTTCTGACACGCGATGGAAGCTTAGTACCCTAGAGCTTGGAACTATAGATCCACTCTCACCGGCAGAAGACGGCGGTCGATTCTCTCCACACTGTGTTATAATCTCAGAAGAAGTTCAACTAGAGAGACATCAAAATGTCAATTCCAACGCATTTGGCCCTTTACAACGCTTTCCAACCCAAGCGGCTGGGTAATGAGACTGCAGTTTTGAGACAAATACTGTAATGCGTGATTGAGTAGAGCGGCTGATGTGCGAGTAAATGGACAGTCATACCTAACCGAGGACAGTCGATACCGTAATGACACTACCTTTCAGCATATTGAATCGACCTTTCGCTATTGATACAAGGATTTCTTATGGATATGGCTCATGCCCGGAGAGATGGAACGCTCAAACGCTACATCCGAACGGGGCTTCGGCTTCATTAAAGGCCTCAGCATGGACCATATCTAATAATAAATATAAGGTTAAAGTAATGTACTGTATAGTACTGTACTGTACTTGATATCCTTAAGACCACGGCGTACTACCGTCAGCCGCCATATCAGCAGCGATTATAATGAGAGTTCGCTACAGTGCGCCTGCCTTCTTTAATCAGCATGTGTCTGGTTCTAGGTCGGAAGCAAACTACTAGCTTTGGAGACATTTATTTGAGCTTGACCATTCTGTCTGTTGTGGAAAAGCCTCAGCTGCATAAACATTTGTTGAAGCGTGCCCATTCTCTGGCGATCCGTATTCTTCCGCATCGTGAGACCCTGTTCAGTCATGCATATATTGTTGCATCGGTGACACATTCTAATCCTTGGGCCCACATTCACAGTCCCCTTGCGATGCACAAATGTTTTGAACCGAAGTTTCCCCCTCAGATATCGTAACTACCACAAGAAGACGTGCTCTCAATTGTGGGGGTACAAAGGTTCTTGCATTTTGCAGAGGTAAGGGTCGTCCTCCAACTACGTGTCTGATCTCTGGATTGCCTGCTGCAAGTGTAGAAGGAGTGTGCTGGGTGGTGTAAGTGAACGATATGTTTACCCAAATTTTCGACAAAGTCATCAGAGAGTATCACTTCCTCCCTGTATTGTAAAAGTGCTTGTGCTTGTCCTGGGTTGTGTTGCCTCTGAGCGAGTGGTATAAAAACGGCAGGCCGTACCATGAAAAGCTAGATTATTTCAATAGCGCATGCAATTCTATCTAGCTTTGAAGGTGCATGGTGAGCACCGACTCGATGGACTGGAGGCTAAGTAAACCTGGAGGGGTGCAAGCAGTCTACTAACGAGCATGGTGATAGTGTTAATGAAGACGGAAATGACGAAGGGTAGGATTTGATGAATGAATCGTTCATGACTGAAATACTAGGATCATGCCGTGAGTAGGTGATAACTGTATCCAGTCTAAAGTCATTCCACGAACTAGTCTTTGACTATGCAGTAGTATCATCTACTGGCTACGCAAGACTACCTAGCAGTAAATGGCCAAACATGCCATGTCAACCGCTAGCACGACTGATAGATGTCTCTCCAGGCCTGCATGGCCAACACCACGTCACTGATTTAGTCAGCCTAGAGTCGTAAAACCGGATATGCTCACAGAGTGACGTACCTTCAATCGGTCTCAATCTTGGATGTACAGTCACAGAACCTCTCCCCTGCACGTTCCACTTACCTTATCCTACCGTAGAATCATCTATCACCCAACAAACCCACAATAATGCCCGGCTACATGCAAACAGAACCTAGTGTCATCGATCTAACGATTATCAACACCTCATCAGACGGGAAAGACTCTTTTCAAGGACTGCAGAACTTGCTTCTCGATGGTCCACCCAGAGTTCTCTTGGGCCGCATTGCTTGCCATCTCAAGCGCGGCTGTTACAAAGTCGTCAGCTTGAATATTGGCGGGCCCATTTCCTACCGTGCAACATGCGTTGCCGTGATTTCCACTACCTTGTCTCGTAATGAACTTCGTCAAAGGGGCTTTGAGTGGCACGGATTGGATAGCACGGCAGTCGAAGACAGTCCATCGCTTGCGCAACAAAAATTGGACGAGATTGAAAAAGAGGTCAGATCTGACACTTCTACCGAAATAGTTCGCATGGACTTCTCGAATGGCAGTTGGAAGTCGACATACAACTTCATCAGGGCTGGCTTTCACCAATCGTCCATCGAAAGAGCTCTAATATTAGTCGATGAGCACATCAAAAAAGGCTGCTACCGCCTTGAGGCGCTTTTTGCTGTCAAAGACTGGTTCTCAGTCTGCATTGACACAGATCTGACTCAAGAAGAGCTCCGCGCCAAGGGATTCATATGGCATGGACTTGAGCCTACTGAAGACGAGGATGATAGAGATGGGGCGATCGTAATGCCCGGTTGGTCTCGAGCTGATGATTTCTGGGAAGACGGTGAAGGCGTAAGGCACTATGAGGCAAGAGAATGGAGAGACTTTTAGGCCGACGATTGCTACATACCACTCAATCAGAAAGTATCGTTCGAGTATCCGATGGCTCCATACCAGTACAGGCTGTTTTACATCCGCATCTGCCCCAGAATCCCGCAGAGTAATGGCGATTTTATCGTAATCCTTGCCCAATGCCAGATAAGAGGTGTAGCTCTATGTGTATCTTGTGCGCCAATACCCTCGCCATGGAAAAATAGACTCTCGACAATAATAAACAGTCGTTTTTCGGCAGCATTGTGCAGTGCAGACCAGTGCGTCCTCTCTTGTCGCGAGCAACGTCTGCTGCACCGTGGCTGATTAGCATCCTTGCAGTTAATTAATGTCCCTACTTGACAGCACGACAAAGTGAACTCAAGCCGTCGGCATCGGCTGGGTTCATGTTTGCGCCGAAGTCGATTAGCATTCCTGCGATAAAAGGCAGTGCAGTGAACAACTTCAGGTTCGGAAAGGTAACGTTGGCTCCGCTGCCAAGGGGCCCTGCGTCGAATGTTGAGATCCGGGCGTGGTCTGAGCAAGATGTGTCGAATATTAGTTCGAGGCAACATAGATAACCTTGCGTGTCGAAGACCAATCCCATCTTTGTCATAAGATGGTGGAGTCGCTGCAGGTACTTTTTGGACTTGCACTACATTGACGCTGGATCTTTCCACCTGCCCTTTCAATTACCAAACTTCGATGTCGAAAGCAGGCAAGGCATCCAAGGTCGGACTGGCCATTCGTAATTCAACGCTGTCGAACGTAAGGTGAACAGTCTTACTCTGGCTTTCATATGGCATCATCGGTACTTCTGAAGCGCTAAGCTCACGACCATTGTCTCGACCCTGGGAGGATCAGTGTGACTTTGAAAGAGCACGGCTTCAAAGACTTCGGGCCTTTGCTCAAAACCTTAACTTTCGCCTCGCTATGCGATTCTTGTATGTGTGGGAGCTTCAATGTTCAAATATTTGGCCGTCATAAGCACACTTCTCCAGATGAGCGGATAGGGCATCGTCTTGGAGCATCGGCCACCTTGAAAACAGCTCCGTGTACCGGAACTTCATGTCCCTCACTCACGACATCTCGAGCCCCAGGTTCATACAAAGACAGGATCAGCAGAGACAGACATCACCTGCTTCAAGACGAGATGAAGCTGCACACTTGTGGTATAGCACTGCTGATCGTGTGTGCTCAGTTCTGAATAGGAATCAGAAGTCACCGGGTGTGTCACAGGCTATCAATCAAGCCGCGAATGAAGGAGTGAACGCTCGTGAAGCAGTGTCGATTGGCACAAGAGATTTGTACGATATGAGTGCGGCGGAACATCTTCGTGACCTGATTAAGCTGAATTCTTCTCATGCTCCACGATAGCGTCCATCTTTGCCTGGACTTCGTAACCTTGAGACGACCCCATCCTGGTGCACTCTCCAGCATGGATACATGTTCCGGTATTCGAGAGTCTCAGAGCAGAGACCCTTCTAATGCACCCTGTGCATCAACCCAGCTCTTCGCAAGTCATTTTCGCTCACTCTTTTGGTCTTAAGAGTGCTCATCCTATGTTAGCGGAATCGCTTGATCATTTGACATGGCCAAAGCAAAAACCAGTGTCACGCTTGATCAAATTTGGTGCCTCCCGAGGTCTGTTCCAATGCAGCTTGGCGTAGATGGGAAGCGGCACAGTATCTGGGTCTAGGGAAGTATGATTGTTGGGGCTGTGTAGAGATAATGGTTGACCACTAAGGTGCTGTGGTCTGGATAGATTGGTCCCGTACTGTCTTCTTGCAGGATGAATCTCTAACACCGTGAAACTACAGGCACAGACAAAGGCGCATCTCAACAGCTGTTTCGACGCTTAGAGACACATGCAGGCTGGAGCACACTTTGCTCACACTGGTTCAATCGAGTAGGCGTGTGATGATACAATACCGAGGCTGATAGTAGGCCGGCCATGCATAGTACCTGCCTAACTGAGCACTTACCGTACTGTAGCGGCTTGAGTTCCAGTCCAGGAAGCGGAAAGCGGGACGTTGTGCCGCACATAGGTTTGATTGAGAACACGGCCAAGTCTGACAACTACCTTGTTCAATGCGAAAAGCTCCCAGAATACACGTACCTTAAGAGGTAGTTCTAACAATGAATCACTTGGGTTGTGTTTCTCAATTTCTCAGGTCTGAGCGGATGGTCTACGCATTTGAAGGCGCCTCAGGCGTCAGTAACAGTACAATGCTGATCAGGTGGTACGCAAAAAGCGTAACATGGAACCATGGCTACAGCTCCTGGTGGAACTGTGGGGACTGGTATGTGCAATAATGCAAACTGAAGCATAGGGGTACCAGGCCGAAAGCACTGGTTTGTGATTTCGATTATCTACCCCACCAGCTTAGAGAAGGTCAAGTGCTGGATGTCAGTTGTGATTGACCCCCAGCGTCATCCGAGGTCGACAGGCTATAGTACAGCAGTCTTTAAATATTCGCTAAATAAAGCGACGCACGAAGATATGCCTTTATGTTCCGCTTCAGATAAGCAAATTTCAAGAAAAGCCACTTTTCGTCTGTATTGCAGCGATATGCTTGAAGATTCTCTTCAATGTGCTCCCCTGGACCGACCATCCGCGCTTCCAGATGCGCGCCATGAGTTTGTGGGCGTGGCCACCGTTTTCTACCAAATTGGTGGGTAGGTGGTCAAGCTGCCGAGATGATAGAGCTGTATCGCTGAGCCGGCTTCTGAGCCTAGTCCTCTGGGGCTTGAGCTGGAGTTATGAATACGACGAACAGATTCGTACGCCACTCAATCGTTTGCAGGGGCTTAAATCTTCGGCTGGAGATTGGATGTTGTCTTAATCCAAGGCGTCCGATGAATTGACGTCACAATCAAAACCAGATCTTGATGAGCTCCTCGCTCACGGCTCCAGGCAGAAGCAGACCGCTCTCAGTAATGATACCGTTGATTAGATCGGGTGGTGTATAATCGACGGCTTCGTCCTGGTGAAGACGAGAGGGTGCTGCCTGAACAGCAACGCTGCTAGGGTAGTCTTTTCCCGACTTCTTGTCTTCCGTTTCTGGCCCAGCTGCTGTTTCGAAGACCATGATGTCCTGTTCGATCCCCAAGTCCCTCTGACCCAAGGGATACAAGCGGACAAACTTGAGACTTTCGCAAACTACGTAGAACGGCTTCCTCATCGACTTTGCGATCATAGCAATCTGATATGTGCCCAGTCGGTTGACTACGCCGCCGTTCTCGACAACGCCCTCGGCTCCTACAAATACCTGAGTAACTTGGTCCATGCAGTAAGCGACAGCGCTTGGCTGTATGACAGCAACTGGTACATCACGCTCCCTCAGCGCACGGATGTTCTCTGTTGCCTCGCTGGCAGTGCTGTTAGAATCGTCGGAAGAGACAACGTAGATCACTTTGAAACGAAGGCTGCCACCAGGGAACTGTGCGTTGTTCGATGATTCTGCAGCTGATCGCAACAGTGCACCAACAACACGACTACCGCCATTAGTGAGTACCACATTGCCGTCACGAATGAAGTGACGCCCAAACCCTGCGATGGTCTCGCGGGCGACTTTGGCACGTTGCACGAACAATCGACCGTTCTCCACGAGATGGCGACGAATGACGTCAAAGTCACCTTCTGAGGGTCGTTGTTGCAGGTTCGAGAGCAAATATTGCTGGAAGAGATCGGTGCCAGCAGAAAGGCTGATAGGATTTCGTATTGATTTCTTCAATTGTGCGGTGCATGACTGGATGAGGTGTAAAGTCTCCGACATTGTAGAGGCTGGTGTCGAGGCTAGCGCCAGAATCAGAGCTTCGATTGCAGCCACTGGCATCGTGAGCTCTGGGTCTTCCTTGAGGAGCTGACGATACGTAGCAACCACGTCGAATTCTTCGCTTGCCATGATGTAAAGATCAGTCCGAAAAGCTAACGGCTCAGGGTGGTGATTGATGGTCGATGGTCGATGCAGGTTGATGATTTTGTATCTATTTGACTGAGTATTAGAGTCGGGTATCTGCAAAGCGTTGACTCGGCGATCGTTTATATAGGCATGAGTCGTATGTGGGATATTAGAGGCCGTACCATGGACGCTCACTACGGAAGGCGCCAAGGCGTTTCGAAATAGGTCACGTGACAAAATGTTTCGCTGCGATTTTCCTGGTTTGCTGGGCGAAAATGTGCGAGTCGCTGAGTCATTCACCAGAGGGGACACAGGAACGACTAGGTTACTGTACCTACCAGCCCGCGTATCGCTATCATCCTACTGTACAGTACAGTAATTATGTCAAATGGCTCGTCACACGCATCGATGGCTAAGCCCTATCCGGTCGAACGCGTCGACTCTATCTCGACCTTCGATACTGCTCGCGACATGATTTCCTATCAATGACCGGCCATGGACTCTCTGAGGTCCCAGTCCAACGCTGGACCGGGCGGGCGACTGTTCGACGTCCTCGGTTCCCTAGATGAAGCGTTCCGCAGGTGTGAGCCCACTGCGCCAATAGTCTGCTCAGTGCTTGTTCGAGCTAATACTCCTACGTAGTCGGGCCCGCATCGCATCGTTATACTCGGACTTCTCCTCCCAAAGATCCACGAATCCTGAGGGATACCTCGCCAATTCAGCAATATGGATGCGAGTATTAAGCGCGGCTGCTGGTAAAAGCCTCTTGTCACGGCAACCCGGATCTGAAGGCTCTCAGTTCATCCTCGCGGCCAACAACAGTATTCTTCTCCAGTTGCAATCGGATGAGTTTGGGCAGCCTCTCGCGCTCGGGAGTGTCGTAGGCGATGCTTTGAAAGAAGGAAAGTTTGTCCCGTTGTCGGAATTTCTGAGCAGGAAAGAGAGCTTTCACGCTCAAGCCCACAGTCCGGCCATTCCTACACCCTGGCAGGCTCTCAAATGGGGGCTATCTTGGATTGGATTGTTAGGCGGAGGTGGAGAGCACAATGAGCTGTCGTACGGAGATGTGGTTATCTTGAAGAATGTTGAGAACGCAGGTAAAACAATCCTTGAGCAAGCCAACAGGCAGTGTTCAGGATATACTTCTAGGATATTCTCTACGGAGACATTTTTGGCCACCTTCGCGGCTGTTCTAGGCCGAGACACTATTCAAGCGATTGACTTAAAAGTACTTCTGCTCCATCTTGCACGGGATCGCAGGGTGATAACATATGACCCGACCAGTGGAACCATAAAATTCAAGGCACCGACTGCTGCCCAGCCAGAACCTGTTACCGAGGAAGATGCCAATATCGCATCACTTCGTACAATCATCAACCAGACTCTATTACCTCAAACTGCCAGCTTGGAGAAATCCATTGCTACGTTTGACAAGACAGCGAGGACTGCTGTTGCGGCTAAAAAAATTACATCCGCTAGATCTGCTCTCAAAAGTAAGAAGCTGGCCGAAGCAACCCTTGAGAAGCGGCAAGCAACTCTTGCGCAATTGCAAGAAGTGTATGCCAAGATCGAAGCTGCTGCTGATAATGTCGAGATTGTTCGCGTACTGGAAGCATCTTCGAAGACATTGGGTGCACTCAATAAGCAGGCGGGAGGTGTAGAACACGTACACAATGTCATGGATGACTTGAGAGAACACATGGCGGATACGGAAGAAGTACAACAAGCGTTGGTTGAGGGCAATGCAGAGGCTATCGATGAGGGCGAGGTAGCCGACGAGCTGGAGGCATTAGAAAGGACAGAGAAGGAGAGAGAAGCAAGCCAGAGAAGCAAGGTAGAAGATGAGAAGCTTGAAAGAGACGCCGAGGAAGTCAGAAGGAAGCTGGCTACGCTTGATCAGGTTGATGAGAGGGAAAGGACAAGTGTTCCGAAGAATGAATCTAGCGAGGGACGACAGTTGAATTCTGTGCACGAGGCTATATAATGTAAGTAGATTATTCTAAATGGGTACAAGAATCGGCGCGCTATTTTGCGATCTAGCTTCAGACATCTATACAAGCCCAGCTGCTGCCCTTGGAACTTGCCAGTACCACAGTACGAGTGTTGTCTCATTCATTTTCAATGATCAGGTCTTCTGGTAGCCAAAGGCGATGATAAATCTTCGTAGTTCAACCAAAACTTAGGCATTAAACCATAGCGTTAGCAGCGTTTCTACTTATTGAGACCACTAGCGAAGCCGCCTTTACATTAGCAACAGTATGACAGTCATTTTACGCATCCCAAAAATGAGAACCGAAGCATATCAAAACATTTACAAACTATGGTGAATTTGAAGTTGCCTTCGTCTAGTTAGGAATCTTCAATCAATGTTCAACTAGGGCTTCGGCCCTCTAACTGTTACGCTGCCCAACAGCAAGAGCGGCTTTGATCGCATCACAACTGGACTTGGCATCTCCAAAGAGCATTCTGGGTGGCTTGTTAGTGCAGTTCTTCACTAGTGCACTTGAAACGAATGTGGTAGACTCACTTTGTGTTCTCAGCATAGAACATGGGATTTGGAATGTCCGCATAGCCTGTACCGGCTCCACGCTTCATCACAAACACTTGCTTGCTCTTGTATGCTTCGATAATCGGCATGCCGGCGATTGGACTATCTTTTTCTAGGGCGATCGGGTTGACTGTGTCGTTAGCACCAATAACAAGAGTGACATCTACATCATCAAAGCCCTCCTCGTTGATCTCGTCCATCTCAAGCACTATGTCGTAGGGGACGGAAGCCTCCGCTAGGAGGACGTTGCACTGGCCAGGCATGCGACCTGCGACCGGATGAATTGCGAACTTCACCTCAACTCCTTGTGCACGGAGATCAGCAACAAATGCAGCGATTGGATATTGTGCTTTGGCAACCGCCATCCCGTATCCAACCACAATCACTACCTTTTGTGCGTTTCTCAATGAATCGGTCACATCCTCCACCGTCGTGGGAGTCATTTCACCTTCGACTTTCTTTGTTGTAGACGGAGGAGCAGAGATTCCACCGAAGAGAACGTTGGTGAGACTGCGATTCATAGCAACACACATGACGTATGACAAGATGGAACCACTGACACCTATCAGCGAGCCGACCGTCGTGAGGATGGGCGAGTTCAGCATGAAGCCTTCTGCTACAAGAGCGAACCCAGAATAGGCGTTCAGTACCGTGATGACCACAGGCATATCCGCGCCGCCAATAGCGGCCGTAGTAGTGAAACCTTTGGCGAAACTGAGGGCAGTGTTTGCAGCCAAACAGCCCGCTGCAAGTACTGGGGCACCAGGTGCGCCCGTGAGAAAGACTCCCATCGTGGCGATGTTGGTCCCTAACAAGCCAGCATTGATAAGGTGTCTTCCTGGTAGAATGATCGGTCGAGAAGACATTCTCCCAGCAAGTTTGAGGAACGCAACAATGGAGCCAGTGAAGGTCACGCCGCCAATTAGAACTCCAAGATAACCAGCCATCATGTGCAACATGTCCAGGTGGTTCACAGCCGCCATGACGGATCCAATGCTTGTCAAGACTGCGGCAAGACCAACCACGGAATGGAGAGCTGCCACAGTCTGCGGCAGAGATGTCGGCGTTATGCGGCGTCCGATCAATGCACCAATTAGTCCGCCCGTACCCGCAATGCCTATAGTCTGTATAAGAGTTTCTATTGGCAATCCAACGGCCATCAAAGAGGCTAAGACACCAGAAGCAACTCCCAATATACCTAACAGGTTTCCACTTCTTGCGGTAGCCTGAGATGCCAAGCCACTGATTGACCCAATACAAAGGAGGCTGCTGACAAGATAACCTGCCTGAACGATGCCAGCTAGACCAGTTGAAGCAGCAGCTATAAAACCGCCTCCAAAAAGGACGCCAGGTATAGCGTAAAGCCATGGGTATTCGGGCGGGTCCGTCGGGCGCCGGAACATATCGAGCATCCGTTTGGTAATGACAAAGCCACCTGCGACGTTCACGAACGCCATCAATACGGACGCCGCTCCAAGCATTTGTGGGATTGTCTGGGGCAAGTAGCCACCTCCCATCAGAAAGAAGCCTCCAATCCCAACCATCCCAGAGATCGCATTTGTGACACTCATGAGAGGAGAGTGTAGTGCAGGTGCGACACCCCACACTGCTCTATATCCAATCAGGCCTGCAAGAGCGGATGTGAAAATGTTGCTCATGAATAGTGGTCCTGTCAGCTTTCCAAGACCAAGGGCAGCACCCATGGCAGTAGTGATTGTCGTCACCTCACGAACCTGTTTACGCCATGGCAAAAGAGCGGCCGTCTCCGGATCTTCCTTGGGAACCTCGATCCTCGGTTGTTGTACAGGTGGTGACGGAGGAGCGACAGGTGGAAGCGGCGGTAGCAGCTTTCCATCGTGTGTAACTATCGAGCGCCTTGCAACTTCGTCCTTCAAATCTATACCGAAATGCTTCTCTTTGGGAGATAGTGATAGCAAAAATTTGGTGATGTTGTTAGAATACAGTGTGGAAGCTTGCGTTGGTAGTCTCGAAGGTAAATCGGTGTATCCTATGATGGTGACTCCTTTGTGATGTGTCAACTCGCCGGGAACAGTGCTCTCGCAATTGCCACCGCTTTCCGCAGCCAGGTCGACAATAACGGAGCCAGGCTTCATGGCGGAAACCATCTCCTCGGTGATGAGAATTGGTGCTGGTCTGCCAGGTATTAATGCGGTCGTAATTATGATGTCGACCTCCTTTGCCTGCTCCATAAAAAGCTTCATTTCAGCTTCGATGAATTCTTTAGACATGACCTTGGCGTAGCCACCACCTCCGGTGCCGTCCTCCTTCACATCCACCTCGATGAAATCTGCGCCCAGTGACTGCACTTGCTCTCTGGCTGCAGATCGAGTGTCAAAGCCTCTGACAATGGCGCCCATTCTTCGAGCGGTAGCAATGGCTGAAAGGCCAGCAACACCTGCTCCTATAACCAACACTTTGCAAGGAGGTATCTTTCCGGCGGCCGTTGTCTGGCCAGTCATATATCGACCAAAATGATTGCTCGCCTCTAGCACAGCCTTGTAGCCGGCAATATTGGCCATTGAGCTCAGGACATCGAAAGATTGTGCTCTTGTAATACGCGGAATCATGTCCATGGCGAAACTGGTCAGCTGTTTGGACTGCATCATGTCGATGATTGGTTTATTCTTGTCTAGCATGGGGTGCATAATGCTTATTATCACACCACCTTTCTTGAAGCCCTCGACGAAGTTGTTGCCACTGACAGTCGTGCCTCTCAGACGAGGTGGCCGTACTTTCAGGATGATGTCGGAATCGTACCATACCCGACTCGCGTTGACCAGAGTGGCACCAGCTTTCTCATACTCATGGGCTGGAAACTGCGCCTGAAAGCCCGCCCCAAACTCGATCAGGACTTGTTTGAAGCCCTTTTTCAGCAGGAGTGCTGCGTTCTGAGGCGTCATAGCAACTCGCCGCTCGCCACCCCTGACTTCGGTGGGAACGCCAATGGTGAGCTCTCCATACGGAATCACCCTGACTTCATCCTGGAGATCAGGCACCTCCTTTTTCTGAGCCGCAGATGTCGCTTGCTCCTGCCAGCTCGACGGACGGGAGTGGAATCCCCTGAATGACTGCGCCTTGTATGCCTGAGTCAAAACTGAAGCCTGCCATCTGGAAATGAGCGGGTGCAGCCTCAGAGGCGGCGAATTAGGCCACATTGTGGCGATGCTGGTAGTATCATCAGATATTTACAGGGAGCGACCTCTTTTCAAGCAGACCAGTCGCAAGAGTATGGAGACAGACGGATTACCGAGTCGCGAGACATGCGCCAATACGTGTGTTGAGTAGTGTAACACACCCAGTTGCGATGATGTCCGTAAGGGATTGAAGACCGAGATGATGCACGAAGAGTCTAAAAAGACCTGTGTACATAGCGATGATGCCACCGAGAAGGCCATGATCACAAGAATGCGCATCGGCACGCAAAGGATTAAGGACGCGATGGAACTCCCGTCCCGTCTTGAGTCAAAGTCATGTCGTATCGAACTGCACTTTACCTAGGTACTGTACAGTACTTAACGTAACGCACCCCGCAACGCAATGCGAGCCTGATGGGTACGGGGTACTGCGGGGGAAATCCTTCCATAGCACTTCCCTAAACGTACCACAAATCCCACATACAGGACAGGTCACATTCGCGGATTGGACGTGGCGGTGGTATAGCATGTTCGTGTGTAAAAGGACTACCACCAGAGACATATGGAAATGTATCATCAAATCGTTGGAAGAGCCTCAACTACGTACTTGACAGGATTTGTCGCTGCGCTTACGAGCCGTCAGAATTTGAGTAGCACAAGAGACACATACCGGCCTGTTTTCGGATCATGCTCTTATTATGCAGCATTGCGGATCCGACGGCATGAAGTCTTATGGCCGAGGGCTAAACCTGTCAAAATTGTTGGCAGGCGGTACTAAGTTCGCGACTGCATTAGTAGTGATACTATACATGCGTGGCAGATACTAGTCACGAGCTTGATAGCAAGCTCGTTTTGTAGCTGATCTGGATCATCAACAACGGTCATTTCAAACCCAGCGTGATATCGCGTTCAGTCCTCATACTCGTCATCATACTTGCTGATTTCTGACCCTGTACGCCCAAAGCTCCCCCTCCTCTTCTTGGGAGGCGGCGTCTGGTCCATGTCAATGTGCTTTCGCTTTCTCGAGGGTTGTGCGCTCGGACTCTTTGTGTTCCTTTCGCCATTTGACATACTTTGAGCGTCCGTACCGTCCAGAGCTTCGTCTTCATCTTCCGAAGCAAGCTTCACCTCATTGTCGGTCGACATGAGATCGAGNAAGTTCGCACAAAGGGCGCGTTTCCCTTCCTGATCTGTGGTCGGGCTTACGAGCTGATGGACTCTTTTAATATAGTCCTCGATCAGAGACGCAGCGTTCGAAGCACGCGTAGGAGCCTTACTTGTTTCCTGATCCTTGACAGGCTTTCTGCTCTTGTTGGCTTGCCGTTGCAAATTCCAGACTCTCTTGACAAACGATCTCGTCTCGTAGACTATTGTTAGGATTTTAGCTGCAATCGAAAGGAGATGGAGCCTTTCTGGATCCAGATCAACTTGAACCTCTCCATTCGCAGCCCCATGTTCGGTGACACCATCTCCCATAGACTGCGACGGTGCAACAGCGGCCATGTTTAGGCGCAAAACGTCATGCTCAATAGCCTGGGCGATAGTGGTACCTGCTCCAGCGAAAACCCGTTCTAAAGACGTGAATACAATGAGAGCTTCATCTGTGCGATCATGCTCGAGAAGGGCGAGACCGTGAGCACAGAACTGGGTGAATAGGAGATGCTTTGGCGAGTCGCCCTCCGCATCTAGGTCGGTGATGTCAAATGTCATTCGTTGACATAAGTTCCCAAGAAACTTCTTCCTCACCTGTGCTTTACCAGTCTTGAGTACATCCCATATGTAGTGCAGTTTGGATACTCGTGGCTGACCAGTAAAGCCATCAGCGCCGTGAGTGACGGTCAGTTGGTAATCGAAAGCAGCCGTAATTGCACGCATATACTCTTTATCGACGATCGTCTCATATTTACCATTCAAGTCGCGGTGTTCCAGAAAAGCTAGCCGTGCGATGGTGGGACTGGGGCTTGTCTCGAGAGCAATCAGCATAGGTAGTGTATTTTTGGGATGGGTACGACCTTGGCGTGTAATGCTGGTGATGAGCTTCGTTGCGGTAAGTGCTACTTCTTCAGTTGAGGCGAGAGCGAGTCTGAGGATTTCAGCAAGATATTGGTATGTCAATTTGTTTGCCGCGCCGTCGGCGCTGGTTGAAGCGTAGGTGCTCCCAATCCGCTGAGCTCCAGTCTCCACGCCACCAGTGATCATGCTTGCAGGCGTCTCGCTAGACACCTCTTGGTTGCATATGAACCCGGCCAAGCCTTCTAGAACGAGGAATTCCAAACTTGCTGATTGGTCTTTGAACACGGTACTGAAAGCGTGGTTCACATCCTCTCTCTCGAATTGCTCGGGCCAGGACTGTCCGATCGCGCAGACGTTCTCAATAGCGGCTTCACGTATAGGTAAAGGCTGCTTGGGGCTGGTAAAGCTACAAAGGACCGCGACCATTAGGGCCGGCGCACTGGAGAACTTCTGCGTATTGAATTGTTGCTGTAATTCTTCCTGCTGATCACTGAAGTCACACACCTTTCCGAGTTGACCGACGATGTTCATGAGCCGAACAACCCTTCCAGCCATTTGTGGATTGGTATTCAGATCCTGCCCACGATGGTTGTATATATTGGTCAAAGCAGACTGAGCAATCTTGAACGGACGCTCATGGCTCTTGCGAAGGCACGCAATTGTCCATAGGCACGGTGCAACTTCGACAAGTTCGGTTTTTGGTAGTTTTGCTAAGCTGGAAGTCATTGACCGCTCGATCTTCTGCAGGAACTCTGGCTTCAAGGTATCAGTGAAGGGTATGACGTGCCGCAGAATGGTTACCGCTGAGCTGTATACGGCTAAGTCATCTGTATTCGTTAGATTCTCAGTGTATGGTTCCAGTCGCTCAAGCTGTGAAGCGGTGAAGAGAAGTGGACTTGTTCTAGCGAAGATTCCCAGAGTTTGGAGAATTGAGAGCTGAGATGGGTTCCCTGGGATCTCAGAGCTATCGACAATAGCGTCGCAAAGCGTGCTCACAAGTGCCTTACACACGCCAGTGTTCACCTGCGAAGACTTTGATTTGCCTAGCATGTCTGAAACGAGAGATTCGACGACTTTGCCTGCCCCTTCTTCTCGCTCGACAGTACGGATGAGCATTCCAGCCTGCGACTGGTATTGAAGCTTCTTGTCAACATCACCGCCATTGGTATCAGCAGCCAGCAATGGCGAAAACCATATTTCCTCCATCGTCGACCGCGCCAGCTCTGATACGCTAGGCTCAGTATCGTGGATACGTGAGAGCATCGCATTTGCAATTACGGATCGCATGGTGATTGATTTGTTGCGAAGATACATATCCTTGAGTAGCTTCATTGCACGTTTTCGAACACCAACGGATGCATCGTATGCTCTTGGGATTAATCTTTCATAAACGACCTTGTCAAGTCCAGGACGAAGGTTCAGACATTTGACAATAAGGTCTAATGCTGAGTCTCTGACCAGGGGAGACGTATCTTTTGTACATTTGAAGATGTGATTGAGAATGTTGTTGCTACGATCCAGGACAGACGGATCCTCCTCTAGAAGCGTCACGACGCTTTTCAGGCTCCGGCTCTTGAGGCGCGATTGTTCACTGCTCAAAGAGTTCAGCAGGAAGCTGAAGATTCGATCAAACGCTCTGCAGAATTTGGTGTTCAGCGTAATGATCATGGCGGCCAAGCGGCCTTCGCCTGTAGAAATAGCTGGGAACGCGGTTTGCTCCTCGAGCCACAAGGGATCGAGCATGATGTGGCGTACTTGCGATCGTACTTGCTGAAGGCTAATCTGTACGTCACTCCCATCCGGCGTTTCCAAAGAGCCCTTCTCATTGCAAAGCTCATGAGCCCACGTGGTAAGATGATGTCCATAAGCAGAATGCAATTGGGGGTTTTTCAACCCTCGAGCGAACAAAAATTCCAGCACCACACGGAAAGGTCCATTGAAGCTCAAAACCCGAGCTAGATCATCGCTCTCAGTGCCAATCTGCTCGAGGATTGAGACCAAGGTAGCAGGTAGGCCAGAATCTGTTGAATCCAAAGTCTTCGCGGCTCGATATGCTACTTTACGAAGCTCCAGAATACCACTTCCCATAACTCCAAGCATCTCGAGTGCGACTGCCTTGGCTGGGACAGAAGCCTTGGGATTGTTGCACAGTTGAAACATGCTGGCAAGCATATTTGATAGCAACATCTCTGCCGCTGGCCAGTCCGCAGACCCAAGAACGTTGATGAAGTCTTCTGTGAAGATATCCAGGAGTTTCCTGTACGGCTCTTCACTGGCCTTCGATGTCTGAAGGCCGCGTTGAATGAGAGTCCGCACGATATATGCTGCGTACGTTTGTGCAGCTTTGTGCAAAGGCTGCACAAGAGATTCTAGGTTTCCACTGCTCTTCGGTGGGCGACGCTTCGGCATATCTGCGCCAACATCGTCGTCATCATGTTCATCGTAGGACGCATCTGCATCATCGTCATCACCGGATGAGTCTGATTGGTCTGCTACGGTAGGATCTTTACGCTTTGCATTCTTAGGAACAGACGCGGTAGTCTGTACCAGACGCATGAGAAGTGCCGATACTAGTTGTATTGGCTTGGCATCTATCAGCTTGTACTGACGAGCACTCTGTTTCGTTGGTGGAAGCTTTTCGAGCGAAAAGAGGATTTCGTCGACAATGAAGTGACGTTGATTGTCATAACGAGCAAAAATATGTGCGAGAGCATCCATTGCGCATCTCCTAAGATCCTCGAAGCGTTGTATACCGAGAGCTGCTTCTTTCTCAGAAACGCCATTCTCTGCAAATATGAGTGCTTTGAAGAGGAACTCGGCGCTTGTGATAGAACTTTCGTCGACATCGCATTTCACAAGGAAGTCACTGAGCACCCGGACAGACTTCCTCACGGTGACAAGTACTTGCTGTAGAAGAGTGCGATTCGAAGATGCAATTGTAAACTTGCGGGCTTCAGGTTCTTCTACCTTAGTCTTGTCGCCCTTGATGCGCTCACCTTTGCTTTTGTCTGACGGTCGTTGCTCGATAATTGGAATAAGACATGTCTCAATGACGTTCTTCATCAAGGTTATAGTCTCTCGAAGGTAGTCTTCAGATTGCAGTTCTTTCTCGTGACGGCAGGCCGCCATGATTCTCATCATTGTCCGACATGCGACCAGCCCAGAATCGACCGCACCAAGCTTTGGCAGCCAATCCTCCACATCTTCATCTGTCCAATCCTCGCCAATCTGCAGGTTCAGGGTTTCAGCTACGGTAATAGCGTTTTCACAGAGCTTTTGGACCCGTGTAAGGGTCTCCACAGGGAAACCATTCAAGACGTCCAAATTGGAAGCCTTCTGGATTACAACATCCAGTTGAGTCTGTACCGAAGGCTGCAAGATTGGTAATTCGCCGTCTCCAGTGTCCCTGCGAGTGAAGTATTCGTTTGCATTGGTTGATGTCACGCCAGATGTGTCAGCTTGTAAATGATCCTCTGCTTCAAATATGTCCAGCAATAGATTGTTCAGATTGTCTTTTGCAGTAGCAACCTTGCGTTGCTGGTCGATACTAAGCGATTGGTTCTTCTTCTCATTAGATGGCAACTTTTGCGAACTTTGCAGTATCTGCGCGTTTTCTTCCGCAGATGGGCGATGGTACTGCGCACGTTGCGCTGGAGTCAGGCTGTTGGCTATAACAGCCACCAGGGGCACTGCTGTATGCCGGGGAGCTTGCGTGGGCGTGGGTGTATGAAATCCGTTTGGCCTGTCGTTTTGAGGCGGAATCGCCACTTGGGCAGTTGGCTTTGCCTCGTGAGGTGTACCTGGTGTGCGTTCAAAGTTCTTCGTCGGGTGCTGCTTCGTTTTAATTAGACCAGGGGTCGTATAGCGATAGGAGAAGTTGGTGTTATCCATGACGTGTTGCGCCAAAGGAGAAAGTGATGGCGCAGTGACGGCTGCCCAACTCTGACCCCTCGCTGGAACACTACAGCTTGTTTGACGTCTGCTGAACTTGTACTGAGTAGCGTTGTTACCATCCAGAAGCATCGTCACATCTCTCAATGCTTGTTGGACCCTTCTCGAAGCTTTCTCTGCGTTTGCAGCACCTGCATTCAGCTCTTTCAAGACCTCTGCTGTACTTTGTCGCTCAGATTTCGAAAGAAGGCTCGGATCGACTCTCGTAGGCGGAAAGGCCAGTGGAATGGGGACAATGTCTGGCAGAGCAGGTCAGTTGTGCTCTTGTCATATGATGCACGTGGACACGGGTCGTGTTCGGCCTTGCGACAGTGAGGAATACGCACGTGGATCAAATGGCACTATACTGGCCAGTGGGGTGAAAGGCAGGGCATCTTCAACAGTAGGAAACCTGCTCCTCCCACGGCCTTGATTGTCTTTCGGCGTTGGTCCATGGTTTTGGCGGCCCCCTCTCTCCATGCCGTTCCCATAGCTTCCGCGCTCCATACCCGTTCAGGTCTCCTCAGATCGGGTCATCGCGGTTCGTAGGTGGTGAGTGTGTTGCAGAGCATAGAAAGGATATGCTGTGTAGGCTCAGTGCAGGTTTGCGACAGCAGCGAACCGGGCAGATAGATGCTTGTACGAGTCCGGATTGACGGAATTACGACTATTTTGTTGGTGATGTACTATCGATGGCACGGTTCGTCGGATGTATACCGGCTAGAGCTTCAACCCTGGGGAAATATCAATATTTTTGTGCTGAAATGAAGTGGCATTTGGATGTGCACATGAACACTGTTTGCACCAGATCAAGTAGAGTAGTCGACATCCTCACCTCCGCCACGGGGAAAGGCCGCATTAGGTAGATGGGATCGGACGCAAGGCAAACGCGACGTTCCCCCACGCGCGTGAAAGCTTGGCGCCTTTGCCTGATGACTGCAGAGCCGCGCNGGTCCCTGCGTCCGACCCTTAGTAAGCACTCGCAGTGTGATGCTCAGTGCGGATCTACACGGGACCGCCCGAACTTTTTCATCCAAGGCGCGCGAAAGAGCGTCTTCATACTTTTCCATTGGCAGAAGAATCTCCTCTGAGTTCATACGTTTAAACCCTGTGCTCTTCTGCGTCTCTGTACGTCTGATCCGATTCAGTAATGGCTGCCATCGGCTCGTTGGTGTTCTGCACCGACTGTGGCAACCTCCTGGAGTCAAATCCTACCCGCCAAACTTTTATCAACTGCGACGTGTGTGGAACCCAGAATAGAGGTCGGTCTAGCTGGTGGAATTTCTCGTGCATGGTTGCGCAGTACTGACAATGGTGGTAGACACGTCTAAAAAGAAGATTGTAACTCAATCCAAGCCGTCGGCTTTCCCCTCTACTCTGCGCACCCGTTTGCGATCTGATGTACAGGAAACTTCCGAGTCGGACGCTGTGGACGAGGGCCAGCTCATCCAAATGGCTTGCGACAGATGCGGCCATCCAGAGATGCGATTCACGACTGCTCAATTACGATCTGCCGACGAAGGGTCTACCATCTTTTACAACTGCCCCAATTGTGGATACAAACACAACACGAACAACTGAGAGCGTTGCTATTTAACGTTTCCTAATTTGCATCTACCTCTAAAGCGCTTGCCAAATATATATGTTCGACTCTGGAAACTTCAAGTCATCTTCGTTCAGGCGCCAACCTCGGCCACGGGAATGGTGGCGTACTCTGTCTCGCCATTGCGTTCGAATTCTGCCATATCCAGTGCAACAATGACGCTGTCTCGCACCACCTTCTCTGGGTCGTTCAGGAATTTCCTGAGAACGTCATCAACACCGTCTTCATCTCCCAGGCTTCCGAGCGCTTCCGCTGCTTCATGTCGCACCATGCCTTCTTCTTTTGTGTCGCTAAGAGTCTCGATGAGACTGGGGATGGATGCAGGATGGGAGAGCTGGCCGAACACAAACGCAACCTCGTGTCTGAAGAGAGCGGATGGGTCCTTGAGACCTTTGGCGAGCGAGTGAATGGCGGGAACTGCTGTGGGTCGGTCGGGAGGAGAGGCAAGGTCGCGCAGTGCGAACATCGAACGGTAGCGTGCAAACAGAGGAATGGAGGTGTCCAACAGTTTGGACTCCAGCTCCGGTATTGATGGGGCGGAGGAGACTTCTGCCGGTGGTGCAGGATCGATAGATGCAAAGTCGCTGTGGTCCGTGTAAGCTGCATTTCTGCACAGGCGCAACAGCTTTTGCAAACCCAATGATGTTTCCTTACCTTTGGTTCAGCTTCTCAGCTTTCCTCGCCTCGGAATGCTCCCATTCTATCCGTTCGATAGCAATGTCGCAGGTCTCTTTGACTACTACTTCCTCTTCAGGATCATNCCTCCTTTGCCTCAGCAGTGGCAGTGAACCCAGATCTCCAAGCGCGCCCAAGGCCTCGGCAGCCTCGTGTCTGCATATCGCGTCCTCCTGCCTGTCCTCAACACACGCCCTCAAGAAGGGCTTGGCCTCATCTTTGCCAGACTGTCCAAGGCAGTATGCGAGTTCGTGTTTGAGAAGGGCAGAGGGCGATACCAAGGCAGCGGCGATCGCCTCGACGGCTGGAATGCTCTGCTCTGTTGCCGGGTTTAGCGCGGCAAGATGCTTCAGACTGAAAAGCGCGCGGAATCGCTTCGCCAGCGGTGCAGATTCGGATGTCAAGGTCTTACGAAGAGCAAGTACTATTGGGTCTGCGACCGGCGCATTTGTTACAATTTCGGAAGGCATTCCTGATCGCTGTCTGTCGTGAACTCGTTGTATGTCGTTAGTGATGGGGTTGGAGTGTTCGGAACAGCAAAATCACATATACGCGATCGTACGAGAAATATAGTTCACCTCTGTAAACTTTTTGCAGTGACCTGCAAACCAGTCGCGGGGTTTCAAGGGTCCCATGGTGGGCTGTCTAGCTGATTGCGGCGTACGTCAGCGAGCCTTGCCCTGTTGGCTGCGTGGGGCAGCGCAAGGCAAAAGTTGTGCTGTAAGGATGCCTGCACACTGCTTTGACTGCCTCTGATAGGCACTGTACTGTAGGTATGTGGGGACTTTGCTGTGTGGTTCGTATACCTTCGCTGTCTCTTACCACCTATACATTGTCCACAATATAACAGGGCAACGTTTGATGATTTCCGCTGCTTCATTTTGATCCTACACTATGGCCAGCACGGATCCAACGACCGGCCGACCACTTCCAGACTCAGCGATCCAACGGGTCTTGTTTGTTGCGAATGACGTACACGTCTACCAAATTCCCCCCTTGACCTCGACAAAAGGGTTCTCGGCATCATCATGGATTTCACCAACACATAGTACAGCACAGCAGATCTTCACGGCCAGAATACGGGTTATCGAGACAAGCATTGAAGGCAAAATCAAGACAGATGTTGTGCTTGAAGACCCTGGGAGCGGAGAACTGTTTGCAGCGGCGCCTTACACTACACCAGCAGCGGTGCAGCAGGCATTGGATAGCTCGCGGTTCTTCGCTATCCGTGTGCAAGGCGAAGGGGGCATGAAGGCTACTTTGGGTCTAGGTTTTGAAGACCGCAGCCCTGCCTTCGACTTCTCCATCACTTTGACAGAAGCACGGAAAGTTCTAGGTACGGACACAAATGGTGGTGCTGCGACTGGAAGCAGTACATCAAGAGGGCAAGCGGCAAACAGCAGTCTTAGTGGGCATGCTCAGAAGGACTTCAGTTTAAAGGAGGGTGAAAAGATACATATACAGGTCGGAAGTAAAGGGCGTAGGCATACGCCGAAGAGTAGTGATACACAACCCACATCCTCATCACAGCCTAGCGACAGCGCTGCCTTGTTCTCTATAGCGCCGCCTCCACCTGGCGCTGGAAAGATTGGGGAGCAGCCCGGTCACGTCGCACCTCCGTCTGTAGCTCAAGGTGGATCGGCAGAGGATTTGGGATTTGACGATGGCGAGTTCGGCGAATTCCAGTGAAGGTGCTACCCCCTGCCACTGTGGGTGAATCCGAGTCAACTCGTACGTTCCCAGTGGTGGATCACCATCTGGCCACTGCAACCTCATGCCAATCCACAATTTTCGAGATGTGACCTGAATCAGGGTGTAGCTCTTGGGTGGAACGGGTCAGCCTACCCAACCGCTAGTTTACCTCGATCTGAACAGCATGAAGAGCATTGCGATCGATGTGAAGGTTCCTTGGATCAGGAGGATAGTCAAGTCCATCTGTCTGATTTGGATAGCCTGTCGACTGAAGAGGACCCTGATCGTCTCGCGCATACTGTCAATCATCTCTGACCAGTTTCGCTCAGTAAATGCAGCAACAAATCCCCCGCCGCTTCCTGCAAATGAGAGCTCCTCTGTGGTTATGTCAGTCTCAGTGAGACTTTGGTCCGCAGTAGATTGAAGTGTTGCCAATAGCACATCACCCTCGGTGTTGACCTCCATTGAGGGGACTGGGACTTCTCCAGCCTCCTTCGGATCTGTGTGATCGATCTCAGCTGGGCCCAAGGCGGTAGCTTGCTCGTTAGCCGGCCTTGCTACTTCGAGAATCGCAGGAGAAGATTGAAAGGTCTTCTCTTGCTCGATAGTTGCCTTCACGGCCTGCTCGACCTTACGTATCCGCCGAGGCTCGATGAATACAACTTGCATCAATAGTGACAACAATAGCAAGCCAATGTTAACCCCCATCAAAGCTATGGTTACGAATGTACCGTTTCCCAACGTCGTATAGCCCCAGATCTTCTCCTCATGATCGCGAGCAGCTCGAAGCTTGCCCACCAGAATGCGTGCTTCCTCAAGCCCAGCTTCGGACGAATGAACTTTCTCCTTTGCAGATACGACAGCCTGGTCGTTCAGGTGCTCAGAGCGCACAAGGACCATATAGCGTTCGAGATCCTCCGGCGACCAGCTCGATTTCCTCTCCAATAGCCTTACGATTTCTTTCTGGGCGTTGGACTGTTCAAGGATAGCATCTGCTTGGCCCTTCCGCGCATCCTGCACAGCTTGGTAGCAGTTGAGGACTTTTCGTTCTTCTTCGCTGATCTTTGCACCCAACGCTTCAATACTTGATCGGTCGGTCCCCATGTATTTGTGATATGCCAGGCTGAATTTGGAAGCTTCGACAATCATATCGTTGATGAAGCGCTGCACCCTCGGAGGGACTTGGAAGGGTATCTTCTGCTCATGACTTGTTCCTACATCGAGTTTGCGGGCGGTTGAGGCGCTGGGCTCGTTTGGACTCTCGTGTTGGGCCGGTTCAAGGCGGTGATGGCTGGCGCCAAACTCTCGAATGCCTACTTTCGGCCATTGGAAAGCTCGAGGTGTATATTTGAACTGCTGGCGAGACGCTGAAAGCGAGGGCTGACCTTTGAAGCTTGAGAACAGCCGTTTAATTACCGCATCGGCAACGAAGGGATCACTCCTCGCGGTGGTGATGACTGAGCGGACCGCGAGCCGTGGAAGGGGATGCATCTTGCATTCGACACCCAACTCATGTAACCATGCAGCATCCAAACCTCGAAAGAGCTAGGAAATCTATAAGGGTTAGGGTTGACGGCGGCTATTGGCTGTGGCTCCGCGACTATGTCATAGCCGAGTACCGCGAGCTATGTCACTGAGACCCCATGGTTTTGAAGTTGAGATTCAGCAAAATCTTAAGCTAAAATGCTTTTGCCCGTCAGTTTCTGTGAGCACTACCGTAGTGGGGGTGGTGGGCAGGGTGGATATTGTTGGCGGGACTGTTGACTCTGACCAACTGGTCTGAATCCACGTCTCCGTCGCCACTGTAGAACTTCGCATACATTCGCATTTCGAGTTGCCAGCTTATAAAGAGTCTCTATTCTGTTCTTGCTATTGAGAATTGACTCACTGTACATTTACCTGAAGCATCATTCACCACGGCGTCGACGAACACAAGTCCACTAAAGACACCCTCATAATCACCATGGCTGCATCTGATCTTCCTGCTCTGCACTACCCTTTCGAGAACCCAAAGTTCATCTTCTTCACGGACTTCGACGGTACAATCACGCTGCAGGACAGCAATGACTTCATGGTCAGCATCATCCTTCCAATTCTGGCATTGACTTTCGCCATAGCCACCCAATAGAGACTAACAAGATGTGTAGACAGACAACATCGGCTTTGGCGTCGAGGGCCGTCGGGCTGGTAACCGATCTGTTCTCGAGGGCAAGAGGACCTTCAGAGACTCTTTCACTGAGATGATGGATTCGATCAAGACCCCATTCCCAGAGTGTATCGACTACTTGGTGAAGAACATCAAGCTCGACCCGGGCTTCAATGAGTACTTCCAGTGGGCGCTTGCCAACAACATCCCAACTGTGGTTGTAAGCGGCGGTATGGAGCCCATCATCAGGGCCATCCTCAAGAACCTTGTTGGTCCCGACAGCGACAAACTCGACATTATCTCCAACCAGGCTGTCCCACGAGAGGGTAAGACTCTGGAGGAAGAGGGTGGTTGGCGTATTGAGTACCACGACGAAAGGTATGGATAGACCAGTTCGCAAAGCAACCTACATTAGTTCCATCCTGACCCCTGTGACAGTGGATTTGGCCATGACAAATCCCTTACCATCAGACCATATGCGCAACTGCCGGCAGATAAGCGCCCAACGCTGTTCTACGCTGGCGATGGAGTTTCCGACCTGTCGGCTGCAAGGGAAACCGACTTATTGTTTGCTAAGAAAGGACGAGGTAAGTAAACAGGCCAAAGTGCAGTGCAACCAGCATTGCACACCATCTTAGTGATTACAAGCGGCTGATTGGGTTGCAGATCTCATCAAATACTGCGTCAGAGAGAGCGTGCCATTCACGGTCTTTGAGGATTGGAGCAGCATCCTTGCAACTGTCAAGAAGATCCATGCAGGCGAGGTGACTGTGCAGGACGCCGCCAGAACAGGATATGAGGAATTCAAGAAGGGTGAAGCTGGTGTATAGACCGCAAAGCTGGAGTGGAAACAGATTGACGTTGTGGGACATCCAATTAATCAGTCCATGAAGCCTGCCAGAACGGTTAGGTGGCATTGATTGCGGAACAAGTTCTATAGATCATAGATATTCTGAGCATGGCAATATACACAAAACCAAATTCCTATCTATCAACAAAAGTATCTTCAGTTATGTGAGAATGCCTTCGGGGGCCAGAAACCTCAATGACACACATGAGAAAACCACGGAAGTGATCATCTGGAAATATAGTGTTTGGTGGTCGTGTTCATGGTTGGGTGGTGGTGGATGGAAGGAGGGACAGCATTGTCCGCATTTGGTCCAAGCGTCCAAGTCTCCGCCGGGAATGGATGTCAAGGCCGCACCTTATTGTAGATGCTTGTTGGATATGGCTGTATTATCTGTCCCATACCGTTACTTTTGATCGCTGTTACAAACGGACCCTCGACAACAGCGACGGCTCCTGGTCAGCTCAGAATGGCGCTGAACACCTTCACAAGCCTTTTACGCCTACCGGCAACGACGCGCAGCTGCTTCAACAACTTCCTCGTCCCGCGCAAGCCGCTCCCATTCCACACCTCGCCGATCCGCGCCTTCTCGACCACACTCCCCAACCAGGCGACATACAATCAGGTGCTCAGAGGATGCAGAACCGGCCAGAAGGCTCGGAAACCTACATCGCCCGCCTTGGCACGCTCTCATCGGCCTGAGATGAAGGGTGTCTGCGTTAGGGTCGGAGTGGTCAAGCCTAAAAAGCCCAATTCTGGAGAGAGAAAGGTCGCGAGGGTCAGGCTGAGCAGTGGGACAGTCATAACGGCCTATATCCCGGGCGAAGGTATGAGGACAATCTCCCAGGCCGCCACCTGATAGCTTGCTTGGTGTAGGCTCTCGTGGCTGACGTTCTGCACAGGTCACAATGTGCAACAGCACTCTGTCGTACTTGTCCGAGGAGGGAGATCACAGGATTGTCCTGGCGTGAAGTATCATCTCGTCAGAGGGGCGTTTGATTTGGTATGAACATGCGTCTCGAAATATGAGGCTCTTCGATGTTGTATTACCTCGAGCTGACAATTTGTGCTACAGGGAGGTGTTGGTAACAGACTGACCAGCCGGTCAAAATACGGCACAAAGAAACCCAAGACATCATAGAGAGCTTGAAAGCTGCCCTGGAAGCATTGTCTATTGATTTGCTATTTCAATGATTTGACCTGGACGGCCCTTGAACCCCCATTCCAAGCCTATGCTCCTTCGAATCCAAGATTCCTTGCAAAGCGAAGGGTTGCTCTGGTGCAATTCTGTATTGGCTCTGTGCTGACGATTAGCACGATGATCACGACTTGCCCTTTCGGGGACGTGGAAAGGGACCGTCATTCAGCTGCTTATTTCTACGCAATCATCTCAAATGCCGAACGAGGCGATGGCGTGATTAATCCCGCATTCGACAACTATTGTTGCTAGAATGTCTTGTGCGATGCGAAGAAGTCGAAAAAGGCACATTCTGGCCTTCCAAACCCCACGCATTAAGAAAGGGGGCAAGTTGGCCTATGTAACTGATAGCAAACCTGTACAACATTTCACTATTCAACCCATTTAGGTCCCGAAGTTACTTCACAGGCTTGAACACAGGATGTTTGTCCCAAGAAAAGCTCAGCAGACCTAATGTCAATACATCCAGCCAAGATACACTCTCAGGCGCGTTGTATGATTTGAGGCTCGACAAAGGCACGACCTCAGCGCTACCCAGTTGTCCAGTAGATTCATCAGAGCTGCTTTCTTCGCAAATGGCCCACATTTGTAGTGGTTTCATCTTCTCCGATACTGGCAGTTAGGCGTGTCTCGCAAAGTTCCATGGAGCGGTGCAGCATACCGATGCAATGCCCCAATTGGGAGTTCACATATCCTTAAGTGATGGTAGAAAAATATCCACATGTTTGCAGCATTTCCTTGTGAAACTAAACTGTTGGCGAGCTGATGTCCCGTAGACGGGTACATGCAGCCAGGACTCGATCATCGACGCATCAGGTTCAACGAGGGCCGCACAACCGACTCACGAAAAGTTCATGTGGTGCTCGAGGCGTTGGGTAGGTGGATATATAACGGCAGCCTTGACGTGATATGTTCTCACCTCTTGTCTAACGCTTCCTCAAGCTTTCACCGACCCGTCAATTTTGCAAATCTACCGTAACTCGTTGAAGTCGACTGACATTACCAACTACCCATCTCATCCTGTTCGTCAGCCAAATCGATATTTAGATTAGAATTTCAGCAATTTATCCTATCTGCCATGGCATCCATAAGCACTATGCTTGCATTTGTTCTGATGCTGTGCATTACCGGGTGGGTCCAATGCATTTCCAGCTGGCATACGCCCCTTGATATACTGACAAACTTTCGAGAACCTACGGGTTTGCTAACATAGCTCGGTCTCCCACTACATTCCAGACCCATGTCGTAGGTCGCCAAGTCACTTGGTCTCCAGACGATGTCAAGCGCTCGCCTCAAGTGACCTGGAGTGGCGAAGACCTGGAGCAACGTTCGCCACAAGCGACCTGGAGTCCTGAAAATGTTGAGCGTGATGCGCAGGCTACATGGAGCGGCGAAGACCTGGAGGAACGTTCGCCGCAAGCAACCTGGAGTCCAGAGAACTTCGAACGCGACGCACAGGCTACTTGGAGCGAAGAGGATCTGGAAGCACGTTCACCACAAGTAACCTGGAGTCCCGAAAATGTCGAGCGCGATGCACAGGCAACATGGAGTCCAGACCAGGTCAAACGACGCTCGCCACAAGCGACTTGGAGCGTTGAAGATTTCGAGCGCGATGCACAAGCTGCAGGGAGCGACGAGGGCCTCGAAGGACGTTCACCACAGGTGACTTGGAGCGTAGAGAATCTTGAGCGTGGTATGCAGGCAAGGTGGATCCCAGACAAGATCAAGCAACGCTCGGCGCAAGCGACTTGGAGTTCTGAAGAACTCGAAGAACGCTCACCTGAGTTGCATATCGAACGTGCAGCTCAGGCTACGTGGAGCCCAAGAAACACCGAGCCACGCCGTGCTGTTCATAAACGATCGCGCCCTGGTGCTAGACGTGAGGTTGCAAATGCTTTCGAAGGAGTGGACGTATATTTAGTAGCACGGAATGCTTAGGTCTCCAGGCACTCACCCACCCGCGAGGGTAGTTTAGCCTCTGGGTCTTTGATCGTTTGAGTGGTCTTGATGCGACAAAAGGCAATAAGACATGGAGGAAGAAAGCTTGACAAGATTCTTGTATGGAGATTCCTATATAGCAAGGTACCTCCTACTGTATACCAAGACATATGGTGCATAACAGAAAGTAATATCCCAAATACTGGTAATTTCCATAAGATATTGATTGGGTCATGCCGCGGCACGGAACGAAACGGCAAGGGAGTTAAGGAAAGGGCTGCGGCTATCAGCCAATCAGCGTCGAGGTAAAAACTGCTGACCAGACCAGTGTACAGAGCAAGCTTAATGTCCAGTTAGTTACGCGTCCAAACTTGATCGGACTCATCAGATCTGAAAGCGATTGCCTTCTTGGTTGGATTTACCATTGTCCAGCTTGTTAGAGGCCCTCACTCCATTAGCACCTCTAACCTGCCCCTCTGTGCACCCCCTCTCTCTCATATTAGGCTGCATGTTCACTCTGCGCAAACCCCTTAGGTCTTCTCCACTTTGCCTGCACAGTGATCGCGACATTTCGAATCTGGCTGTTGTCAGATCCCGCCCAAGACGGTGGCAAGACTAGAGAGCGCACTTATCAGATCGAAAAGCAGACTGGCGGCTCACCTGACGTTGGCCGGCTCAGAACGCACATACCACCCAATCAATAACCAACGACTACATGCGTCAATAACATCGCTTCGCCCCTCCAGTCCCGATGGCTCAAGCAAGTGAAGACGTTCAGCCCAGCATGCCTTCCGCTGCGCCCTTGTCAACAGCCACGGACGCACTACCTTCCACGCCGCCAGCAGTCTCTCCCGCTGCCAAACCTGCCGAATTACACCGTGAGCGCTCTCAGCAAGAACTCGACATCGCCCAGCAGCTCATCGCCCATTCACAGTCTCAATCGAGCTCCCATCGGGACCTTCACCTTACTCCCCAGGGGGGCGCGACCCACGATGAGAACGGCAAACTGAACCCAGAAAGCACTGGAAGCCCACATGCTGCACCCGAGGAACCTCATGCGCCGGGCCCTGCGTCTGTTGACCCAACCGCCCAGGCGTCAGACGTGCAGGATCATCCGCCGCAGCAGCAACAACAACAGCAGCAGCAGCAGCAGCAGCAGCAGCAGCAGCAGCATCACCACTACCCGGACCAACAGCAATCGCACCAATATCCTCACCAACAACAATATCCTGAGCCGTCGCCGTCGCCCGCATTCAACAGGCTCGCAAGCAGCCATGGCCAGGGGAGCCAGGGTGCTCAGGGCGGTCAGATGTGCAGCAACTGCGGCACCACGAAGACTCCACTTTGGCGCCGTTCACCGACCGGCCAGGTCATCTGTAATGCCTGTGGGCTTTATTTGAAGGCGCGAAACCACATGCGCCCTGTTGGGCTGAAACGTGGTGCAGCTGCCCAACACCCTCCAGGCCCAGACATTAGCCGGAACGACAGAAGCCTTTCGCCGCAGTCGATCCAAGGCGGTGCAACGTACGTTTCGGCGGATCGCACATCGAGCGGGACTTGTCCTGGTGGTGGTCGGTGTAATGGAACTGGAGGACACCAAGGATGTAGTGGGTGTCCCGCATACAACAATCGCATCAGTAAGACTGCTCAAGTCGCGCTCAGACAGGCAAATGTGGATGGTCAGGAACAGGATTCGAGCTCTGCACACGTAAACGGACTTATAAATTCTTACGGACAGCCTGCGCCCCAGCCACAGAGTGTCGTGGTAGCCTGTCAAAACTGCGGAACCACAATCACCCCTTTGTGGAGGCGCGATGACAACGGACACACCATCTGCAACGCGTGTGGTGAGTACTCACATCAAAATCTGGCTCAAAGGTTACTTACTAATTCATTAAAGGTCTCTACCACAAATTACATGGCCACCACAGACCGATAGCGATGAAAAAGGGCGAGATAAAACGGCGGAAACGCGTTGTTCCGGTCGAGGCTCAGATGCATATGCAAGAGGTCAGATACTCGAACGAGGTTCCTGACGAAACGAGGTCGCTTTTGTCACACACACACGAGGTTTCACTAGCTCCCCCAAACGCCAATCCGTCCTCGTCGCGACAACCTGGCGCGCCCATACCCGTTGACTTCACCTATATGTACCGTCGTCCTGCCGCAATTAATGCAGCTTCATCGCATCTAACACCCCAACAACGTCCGGAGGATGCCGAAGAAGGCTCATCGCGTAAACGCTCCCGCTCGGAGAGCGAACGCGGCAGTGAGCCGCCGCAATCATCTACCGCGCCTGGCTCTCACTCCACTCAAAACGTCGGATCTGAACCCAAGATTCATCCATACCACCACGCGCAGAACCTTCCCTCTCCGAGTCGAGACGTGAACGTAGATCCCGCACTAACGAGTAGCGCGGATGGCGCTCAGGCTTCTCCTGCGCCCGCTGCCCCATCACAGCTAGATGTCTCAACAGTCCAGGACGCCCAGCAGAACAGCAGACGAGCAGAGTTGCAGCGTGAAGCTGAGCGAATGCGTGAGCTTCTTGCCGCCAAAGAGCGAGAGATCGCTGCGTTGGGTGAAGACGGATGACAACGACAGTTCAAGCATCCCATGCATAATGCCGCCATAAGACTTTAGCAATCCATTCTGCAATATACCGGGCTGGAGATGGTCAAGATGCATCGGAAGAAGGAAAGAGTATCTAGCATCGCTCACTAATCGGTTCGCTCATTGCTGTGCTATACCAGCATCATCTCTTTTCAAAGTCTGTTCTATTCGGATACCAGCACGGCGCAGAATTCAGGATGCAAGCTTGTAACGAATCTCGAAATCCAGACGAACATGTAATAGTTATTCTGATTGAATCTTGGGCCTTTGCCCCTTTTCAGCCATCTCTCCGATCCTCAAATCTTGCCGTAGATCAATACAGAAAATGATGGCCAGTTTGTAAACCAGGCAGATTCCGTGACAAGCTGGACTAGTCCCACTCCGTGAGAGACTTAAACGCTTTTTTCGTAGGCGTGATTTGATAATGTACATCTATGCTCTACAGACATTCAGCAAGCTCATAAAGTCCATTCAGCAGTAGAGATAATTTTGCTCTGTAAGGTTGCATTTCAGGTAAGGAGGAAGGCGTAGCAGTGCCGGCTGTTTTTAATGAAAGACCGGGCCACGCCATCACGCTGAACCAGTCCAACGTCCTCGATCCCATCATCGGATGAGCCGCCTGCTGTCAAGAGAGGCTTTTTCTCTCTCTTAGTCAACCATCCGAGGCTTATTAGAACAGCGAAGGGGTATCCAGGTACTGCAGTCTTGGTCGCCCGAGAAGGTGACAACGTGCACGTCATGGCCGTTCACCGATCCCTCGTTGTCGGTCATCAATCTTCGCCGTGCTCCAAGTGTGGCAGAGAACGTTTAGCAGGTCACGCTTGAACACCGGAGATACGATGTATACAGCCGCGCCTGTTCGGCAGTAACAGATGGCACTCATAATGTTTCCATCTGGAACAAGATAGCATGGTCAATCAAAGCTCATCGTCAATGTCGATCTCAGCATCATTTTGTACAGCAGATGCTGTAGTCTCTTCCTTTCCGTTTTGGGTTGCGGTATTGGGACGGTTACCACCCTCTGGGCCCGTGCTGGCAGCCACAAAGCCCACCGGCGCTCTGGCCTGTCTCTCGAGTGCAGCCATTGCATCAGCCTTTTCCACTCCTTCCATTCCGATCTCATCTTCGCCATCAGTACCATTGGCCAGCGCTTGCTGTCGAGCGAGTGCTTGTGTTGCAACAAAATTGACATCGGTACTAAATGAAACGTTAGCAATCTCTCCCCAAACACGAAAGGGCGCAACATAGCAACATACTTGAACTGGGCCTGCACACTTCGCTTGAGCCGAAGCATTTCCTTGTAGGTATCCTCGTTGCCATGCTGGACCTCGAATCCCTCCCACTTCTTCCAGAAACCTGCACCGGCATCGCCGGCCACACGAGGGTCACAGAATTGACTAGCATGTCCAAAGATTGCTCTTGCACGGTCGATTTCGCCGAGCCGCCGCTCCATTTCTGCAAATTTGATGCACATGAGTGCAGCTTCTTTATCAGGCAATGCAGCAATGGCTCTCTCATATATAGGGCGGGTTGAAGTAAGACCGAAGTTCGAAGCCGACTTTGTGACGTAAAATTCGAACATATCGCTTCGGTCCTCGTCTGCAACAGCACGTGTAGCGCGCTCGTAGATGCGCATTGCATGCCTTGCTAATCCTCGCTCTTCTTCAAGCGCACCGTACATGAGGTAGAGTGTCTTGGCGAACTTGGGAGGACACCCCTCAACAGCTTGCTCGAAGAGGTCTCGTAACCGTTCAATACTGATCTTGCGATCGACGGCTTTCTGGAGGTACAGGTTCCAAAGCTCAAACGCCACAGGGTACGAGAACAGATCTAATCCTCGCTCGTAGACCTTGAAACTGTCTTCGTAATACTCATTCTCTTCGAGAAGATTAGCAAAGTTGACGACAGTTTGCGGTGTTGCGATCCGCAGTTCGAAGATACGCTCGTACACCTTTCGTGTTTCATCAAGCGATGACACCGACTCCACAAGATCGACATAGAACGACCAAAGCTTCCAGCTCTTGTGGACTCGCTGTTGAGGTGAAAGGGTTTCGTCAAAGTAATCGACATTTGAGCGCTTTGGAGCTTTGGTTGCTGATTCCATGACGCGGACGGCATTATCGAATTGTTCGTTGCGAAGTTCCATTTCTGCCCATTCTGTCCACATCTCGGCTAATTCAGCAACTGATTTGAACGGAACCTTGACAGCCTTTTCCATTATGATGCGAGCAGTCTTAAGATCCTTGCCTTCTTCATAGAACTTCGCATACTTTGCCCAGAGCTCGTGAAGCTGACCAACAGCCTTTTTCGGATGGATTGCGAGAATGGCATCTGCGTATGTCTGCGTAATCATGTTTGCATTGTCGCCCCACAAAGCAACCCTCTTCGTCCATTCGGCCACGTTGTGTGGGTTCTGTCGAAGCAAGACGTCGTTGACCAAGAATGGTCTGCGGTCCATGAGCGTTTCAAATCTCAACATGCGGATGTCAAGGTCCAGATCGGCGTCTTGATTAAGCACGCCCTTCTGTTGCCGAGTGGCACTTTCTTCGAGCTTTATGCTGATCAAGGCTTCCTCGGCTTCGGCATACACATCGAAAACTACAGAGAAGTCTCTTACGGTCATAACGGTAGTTACGCCTTCTTCAAAGACGTCTCTCGCGCGTTCGTATGCACCGAGGTTGATATAGTACCTGGCCAAACCGACCCAGAGAATGCCTTTCTGGTCTGGGAATCGCTGAAGCCCAGATCGGATGATGGTCTCGACGTCCAGTGTTGTGCCGTTCAGCAAGGGTATGGGGTTTGGTATCCTCTTGGCATGATCGATGAGGACCTCCAGCATCTCTGTCCAATGCTGGAAGGGCCCTTTGGCCTCCCTTGATCGAAAGCGCGGGTTGTTTAGGATGGATAGATATCGCTGCACCGCTTCGAGATATTTCCCTTCCTGTACCAAAAGCTCAATGAACTCTTCGACCCGCTCCGGATAAAGTTGAACGTATCGCCTCCATATCCTAACAGATGTTTCTCCGCCCGCAGAGTTTGCAAATGGTCGATAGAGCGCCCAGATACGGTTATGTTGTGTCAATGGCAAAGCACGTAAAGCCCTGTCGAACGTCCTCCTCGTGAAAGTGACCAGTGGCTGCCGACATAGAAACACCAAGTACATTTCCCAGACCCGCGGCATCTTGTTCAATAGCACCAACGCTCTCTCAAATAGCGCATTGACTTTCTGGAACTCCGTTCTGAATCTGCTGGGGTTTTTACCTTTCAGATGTTCCGTCCGCAGCTCCAGATACATTTTCCACAACTTATAGCTCCTGGGCAACGCGATGCATCCTCTTTCCAAGACGAAGCTCTGCTCCAGCAAAGTCCCGTACTGCCGCTTGTAAGCTATGTAATCCAGCCATGGCTTTATGCTGCCGGGATTGCGTAGGATATCGTTCTCGTAGATCTCGTCGTTCTGCGACACCAGATATAGCGAGCTTTGCGGCGGCGGCGGCTGCATCGCTGCGGAAAACGAGGTCTGAACCCGCTGCGTCTGGTTGCTCTGCTGGGGCGTATCCGGTCTTCCCTTGCCGAGCGAAAGAATGAAAGGAGGCGTTAGGGTACGCAGCAACTCGCCGGCGCTCATAGGGACGACTCTTTTGCTGGGCGCAAGCACTGATCTCGTTCGTTACGCCTGTCAACCGGAACGCTCCCTCGGCTCGTCGCGTCCGGGTGCGACACCAGAAGAAGACAAACCTCAGGCAATCAAGCGAGCATCTTGGCAGTCGCGTGGAGCGGGCAGGCGCTAGAGCTGGGCTGCTACAGTACCACCTTCCCCGACACCCGGCCGTTTGATGCAATGCAGTACTCGGGCTACAGCACGGCACCGTACAGACTGTACTGCGGGCTTCCTCCCGCGCATGTGGACCGACACCTTGACGTCGAGCTTCACAGGACAGGGCATGACATGAGGTGGGAGCGTTGCAGCAGATTTACGGCTACCAGTCCTCATTGCTTCCAATCACTCTCGACGTCCAACTGCTTCGCAAAACACGATCAGCCTGCCCGTGATCGACACATACGCTCTGCTTGATCGTCACAATGTCCGGCAATGTATTGCGCAACCCACGGCAGACACAGCATCTTTTGCAGAATGCTAACCGCATCCTAGGATCGAGAGCCGGTCTTTCCAACGCGCCAGTCGCTTGGAATTATGAAGTCGAAGCTGAAGGGCGCACAGACTGGTCATGACCTGCTCAAGCGCAAGTCCGAAGCCTTGACGAAGCGCTTCAGAGAAATCACACGTCGCATTGATGAAGCCAAGCGCAAGATGGGACGGGTGATGCAGATTGCTGCCTTCTCCCTTGCAGAGGTCACTTACGCAGTCGGCAACAACATGATCGGGTACCAGATCGCCGAGAGCGTCAAAGCAGCCAAGTTCAGAGTACGCACGAAGCAGGAGAACGTCAGTGGTGTGTTCTTGCCTCAGTTTGAGAGCTTCCAAGAGGAAGGTGTCGATGAAGGCTTCAAGATGACCGGGCTGGGTAAGGGTGGGCAGCAGGTACAGAAGTGCAGGGACACATATACAAGGGCTGTAGAAACCCTTGTAGAGCTGGCAAGTCTGCAAACAGCTTTCGTTATTCTGGACGAGGTTATCAAGGTGGTCAACCGCAGGGTCAACGCTATGTAAGTCGTCCGCGATACTGCCCCTTCACAACCACAACCCATGGTCGAAATACTGACGTCGAACAGTGAGCATGTGATCATACCCAGGACCGAAAATACCATCAAATACATCAATGCTGAGCTCGACGAAATGGACAGAGAAGAGTTCTTCCGCTTGAAGAAGGTCAAGGGTGTCAAAGAAAGAGCTGCTAAAGAAGAGGAGCAAAACCGGCTCAAAAAGCAGCAGGCGGCAGATGAAGGCACCCCGTCTGAGAAGGGAAACAGACAAATCACTGGTGAAGAAGAGTCGAAGAACGTGCTGGGTGATGATGGTGACGAAGATCTCATCTTCTGAGCAACACAAGACTATAGGCACTATTTATTCAAGAACTGCTGCATTTTCGGCGATCTTTCAGTCTTCGACTTTTACTCCTACGTTGATATTCTGGCCACTGACTGACTTTCGTGCTCGTGGACGAGCCCCAATTTTCTGTCGAAGTCAGCCTTGTGCTTCAGCCACTACCACTTTCAGCTTTGCGAGCTCCTAGGAACGAATGCATTGCAGGCTAGGCCTCACGGCCTGATTCCGATGCAGAGCGACCCTGTAAACGCCCCTGGCGAAGCCAACGCCGAAATCCTGATCACGGTAGCATATGCCCACGCTGGACTGGTCTCACGAGATTGAGCATTTCTGGATCGACTGAATATTGTTGCAGCGAATAGTGAGCGAACGACATGCTCATATCGGTCAAGGTCGGCATAGCACGGGAACTGGCTAAGTAGATATTCACGAATGTCAAGTATTGTTGAGTGGTGACTCTTGACATTTATATCGATATTCCTCCATCGCTAAAGCAATCCTCTTTTATTTTTATAACATACAGTGAAAAGAATCTATGTGTAGCCGGCTATGGCACATGCATTTAAGCTGCGACATCATTGCCCACGCTCCCAACCCCCACCTCATACTCATACAATTGAGAATATAACTTTCCAGTCCAGGCAAGTCGACTCATCGACGCAAAAACGCTTGCCGATTTTGCATGCTTGGGAGGGATCGTGTAACGCCAATTTCTTCCAATGGCGGTTATGTGGAAGGTGGCGCTGTCGAAACTCTTCAGTTGGAAAGTCTTGTCGACAATTCCTCTAGTATCCCGTTACCAAAAATTGCAGTAGTGGCCAAGATTATGCAATACCTCACTTCTTGTTCTTCTCGGCTCTCTCCTTCTCAGCCTTCGCAATCAATTCCTTTTGCAATTGCATCGGTGCTGGGGCATAGTGGCTGAACTCCATGGTGAACTCGCCCTTGCCTTGGGTGGCAGCTCTGAGCTGAGAGCTGAACCCGAACATTGCATTGAGGGAGCAGTCGGCCGTGATGGTGAAATCCTCAGTGCCAGTCTCAGTGTCATTGATCACAGCATTGCGCTTGTTCAACAGGCCAACAATGTTTCCCTGGAATTCATTGGGAGCAGTGACAACCGTCTTCATCAATGGCTCAAGAACTTGAGGCTGGGCGGCAAGGAAGGCCTTACGGAAAGCCTGCATCGTGGCGTTCTTGAAAGCATGTTCTGATGAATCGGTCATGTGAGTGGCACCATCGTTGATGACCATAGAGGTACCAAGGACGCGGTGGCCGAGCAGAGGCCCGTTAAGGCAGCTGGCTTGGAAACCTTTGTCACATGCAAACAGGTACTTTTCGTCGATGGTACCACCGCTAATTTGCTGCTCGAAGTGGTTGTCGCCGTAGGTTACTTTCCCGCTGGAGTCGGTAGGCGTGGATTGTTCCGTTGGTTCCATCCAGCCCATGACACGGGCATAGTCACCGGCACCACCAGTCTGCTTCTTCAGAATGTGGTCGAAGTTTACCTTAGACTGGATGGTCTCGCGATATGCGACCTGAGGCTGTCCAGTGATGACCTCTACCTTGTACTCACGCTTCATACGCTCGACGTAAATGCTCAGGTGAAGTTCGCCCATTCCAGAAATGATGGATTCGCCGGATTCCGAATCAACGTGTACTCTGAAAGTCGGGTCCTCACGCTGAAAGCGAGAGATGGCCTTAGAAAAGTTGGGTGTGTCTTTGGTCATCTTGGGCTTGATGCTCAAACTAATGACGGGATCGGGCACAAACATGGAGGACATAGAGTAACCCAGGCCGCCATCAGTGAAGGTATCACCTGAAGCACAGTCAACTCCAAAAACGGCGCAAATTTCACCTGCACCGATCTCCTGAACATCCTCCATGTCGTTGGAGTGCATGCGCACGATTCTGGGGATCTTGACCTTCTGGCCAGATCGAGCATTGTAGACAGTTTGGCCTTTCCGCAGTTGACCTTGGTAGACTCTAACATAGGTGAGCTGACCAAAGTTGCTCTCCTCTAGCTTGAAGGCGAGACCGACGAAAGGCAGACTGTTGTAGCTGACAAGCTTCACAGGAGCTTCCGCCCGCTTACGGTCAAGTGCAATGTTCTCTACTTGAGAGGGATTGGGGAGATAGTCACAGACGGCGTCAAGCATTGGCTGGACACTCTGATCGGCCAAAGCGCTTCCCATCACAACAGGAGTGAACTTGAGACTGATCGTCGCCCTTCGAATTGCATCCTTGATTTCCTGTGGACTGGGCGTTCGCTCATCCAGGAAGGCGTTAGCGATGTCATCGTCAACGTCAGCTAGTGTCTCAATCAATAGGTTTCTCTTTTCCAGCGCGAACTCTTTCAGATCTTCAGGACAGTCAGCTTCCCGAATGATCTCACCCTTCCTGCCTTCACAGTATATGGCCTTCATCCTGATGAGATCAACAACACCCTTGAACTCGTCCTCAGCTCCGATCGGGATCTGGATTGCTGCGGCCGGTATACGCAGCTTGTTGTTGATGCCATCCACCGCTTTCCAAGGGTTCGCACCGGCTCGGTCCATCTTGTTGACGAATGAGATTCTGGGTACGTTGTAGCGGCGCATCTGCCTGTCGACAGTGATGGTCTGAGACTGAACACCACTGACAGCGCACAGGATCATGACAGCTCCATCAAGCACTCGCAGCGCACGCTCGACCTCAATGGTGAAGTCAATGTGACCAGGAGTATCAATCAAATTGATGTGGTATGTATCCTCCTTCAACTCTCCAGTGACAGGGTCGGGAGTCTTCTTGACCCAGTCGCAAAAGGTTGCAGCAGATTGGATGGTGATGCCCTTTTCTCTCTCCAGGTCCATGCTGTCCATTTTCGCGCCGACACCATCTCTTCCTCTGACCTCGTGGATGTCCTTCACTCGTCCTGTATAGTATAACACACGCTCAGTGGCGGTGGTTTTCCCGGAATCAATGTGCGCAGCAATGCCGATGTTACGGACTTTGTCAAGCCGTGCGAACTCGACAGGGTCGAGGTTGTCCACAATCGCCTGCTGGCTGAGCGAGCTGGGATCTTGGACAGCAGCAGCCTGCACCTTGGCGGCTGTTGATGTCGATTGCCATCGTTTAGCTTGGTTCTGCACTTGCTGCAGAAGAAGTGTCTGTCCGGAGGAGGATAGTCTATGGAGACTCGATCGATAGGAGAGGGACGGGGTAGCGAATGCGTAGGTTCTGCGAGCGGCACAGTCGCCTGGTCGAACGATGTTGGCTCGCGCACCGCAACGCGCGAGGGTCGATACTCGCAATGCCGGCATCGCGACGGATGAGATGGAAGATGCGAATTTGGCAATGTCTCTTCTAGCTACTACACATGCTACTATCCCCAAGCCAAAGATGTCGGGATTGGTGACGGGCTACTTTTTTGGCCCCCAAATCCTTGGCTTCCCCGACAATCTGCGCGGAGAACTTGCTCTGGATCAGGGTACGGAGGTACAGTCAGAGCTGTGCGGCGTATTGTTAGCTTAGCTAACCTGCGAGCGAAATCACTACCATAGAACCTTCTGAAGCTTCTGAGACCGTATGGATGTTTTAAAGACTCCTACAGCTGACGCCGACGTTTGAGCACAGTAGCATACGGCTGCTTTTGAGCAGCTTTTTCATGAGAGATCTACCTTTCTATTCAGACCATTTGGCTCCCCTGGAGACTCCTGCCGAAATTTACAACAATTAACGCGTTTAGTAGAACCATCGGAAGTGCTCTGAGGCAGGCCCGTCTCTTAGCAGCTCGGTAGGAACATCCTTGATGTTCAACTTGTAGCCCAGCTTTCTGTCTCTGCGCTTGTTGTCGATCATCATCCATGCTCCCAACAGTAGCGTCAGAACAATACCGAAACCACCGAAAGCTGCAGTGGTGGCCAATGCAGGAATGTAGTTGGGGGCATCTTGATTGCGGAAGATGTTGGAGGAAACGACACCCATCAAGTTGGCCACCGGCACACCAATCGAGGTGAGCAGAACGCGACGACCTTCGTGCGCAATGTTGTTGTTGTACCAGGTATCAAGGAGGACAGAGGGTGCGGACGTGCCCCAGGTCATCATAAAGCAGGCGAAATATGCCACATGCAACGAGGATGTGACATCGATGGCGGCATAGATGACAAAACCGATAAAGGTGAAAAGAAAGCCAAGCGCGATGAATGGAAAGCGCCAGCGGGTGTAATCCGAAGCGAAGGCCAGAATCAGGAGCATTACCGCTCCAGAGACGTTTGGTGCCACGGTGTAAAGGTTTGTCTTGATAACACTGTAGTGCAGCCGTCCCACGATCTGTGGAAGGAACAATGAGACGGACTGGAGCGGAATGCCTAGACAGATCTCGATCAAAAGGATCATCCAGCTGGTAGGATGCTTGAGGATCTTGACCGCGTCACGGAAGACAAATTTTTCGTCTACCTCCGATGAGCTGTCGATCTGCATTCTGTACTTGGCCAATTGCTTTTCCTCGGGTGTTAGGAATTTGCAACGCTCGGCAGAGAATGGAAGAAAGAAGAATGCGATGATCGCACCGGCGCAAGTCAAAGATCCCTCGATGATGAACAAGTAATGCCAAGTGGCCAATTTTCCAGATTTGATTTGGAAAGTGCCATAAGCGAGTAGGCCACCGAATGCGGATGCGATGCTCTGTGCAGCATAGAAGATCGCAAGCCTGCGAGCAAGTTCTCCACGACGATAGAACTGAGTCTGGTAGTAAATGACCAGAGGAAAGAAGGCGCTTTCGGACATTCCAAGGAACCACCTGATGGCAACCAATCCTGCGAAGTTCTTGACGGCAACGGTCATGATGGTGAGGAAGCCGAAGGTGAACATCATAAGTGGCAGGACTCTGCTTGGCCCATACATCTTGCCGACAATGCCCAAGACTGGCGCGGTCAAGACGTAGGGTATGAAGAAAATCGAGAGTAGGATGCTGTATTTGTTGGTGTGCTCGATGTGCAGATCCTTTTCCAGGCCATTGGTCTTTGCATTACCAAGATTGCTCTTGTCCAGCGAGTTGAAAAGATACATCATGGCCAGCAATGGAAGGACGTGAAGGTCGAGCTTCCATACTAGCTTCCGCTCTGCTTTAGGGTCGATGCTGAGGGTCACACCCGATCCAACTTCAACGTTAGCATCGGCGGCCGCGATGTTCTCTTCGATGTCTTGCTTGGCCGACATTTGTTTGTCCTGAACCGAGTCCATCGTGGGAGTCACGGCCATGTCGAATTAATTCCTGGGGTTGGTAGTTGACCGCAAAAGAGGATGTGAAATCAAGAGGCGATCTCCTCACAGGAAATGGGACCTTCAGCCTTATTTTGTATTGATATGGACTTCATACTACATCTTGGCATACATCCTGGACGTGCTGGGCCCTGAAAACCGTGACTGTATTCACATTGTCACTGGCACGTAGCAAAAGCTTCATCATCGGGCCTTTTTCGAAAATGATTGTGCCAGCGAAGGCGCAGAGTCCGACATCCACCGAGCCGCTGTCGGGCAATCTCAACTCTATCCGGGGCTTATCACTCATGGTGTTCAGCGGTACCAAGGGCAAAGTGATCGCTCGGGCCCTGTGGCACGCTGGTGGGGTATGGCGCGATGCCAAAGTTGGTAACGCGTGGCTACGATCGAGATAAGACACACAACAAAGCCCCTGTCCGCCAATCAAATGATATGATAAGGTTGACGGCCCTGACGTACGGCTGCGCAAAAATGTTCGCTGTTTGGTCTGGACTGCGCGGTCGACTGCGACAGCGGCTTGAGCGGGACCCCAAACTTCGGCATGCGCTATCTATTGACCATCAGTCTCAATGCTGATCGAGGATTGTTCCAGCCGTACAGCTTGTCCAGAATTTTTCTTCTTTCTTCGAGCTCCCTGAGAATCTATGAGTGCTTAGAAATTATCTTAGGTTTACCGCCGATGTAAATCCAACTCAGCACTGCCGTCACAAAGCATATCGCGGCTAGGACGGCATTCATATTCCCATATCCAATGGTCTCCGTCAGAATGCCCGCCAGTTCAGGTCCAAAAGTCAGTCCTGCGCAAAAGATCATGCTGTTCAATCCATAGAGCTGTGCGTATGGCCCTTGCTCACCNAAAAAGTCTGGATTCGCGTCGTAATACTTCTGGACAAGATCTCCACATTCGACAATCGAAGGGGCTGCTATGCCAGCGAGCCCAGCTCCACACAGAGTGAGCAGGCCGCCATACAGCAACACTTGGTCCTGTCCACCTTCATGAGGTAAGCGTAGAAGGACGAGAACCGGGACAAGATAAGCGTACGACGCCACGGCAACGACCCTGGTGCCGAAACGGTCGACGAGATAGCCAAAAATCGGGCCAAGAATGAAGTCGGAAACGCCCAAGGGAAGGAATAAGATTCCAGCCTGCAGCGAATCGAACCCAAAAAGCCGCCACGAGACCGTGGGGATGGTGGCGTCGAAGCTCCCCAGTATCGTAGCTTGAATAAATGCAATGAACAGGGCAGTTAGTAGGCTTTTATTGGCGAGACAGGGTAATATGGGTACCGCACGTGCTATCCTCGGCTGGTTTTTCGCGAGGATAAAAGCGGCAAGATCTTCCTTTTGGTTTTCAGAGGGAGGTCTGTTCAGTAAAGGTGAGCCTTCAGTGGCTTGTTGTTCGTTATCAGCAGGGTCGCTTTGTCGGCTGGTTTCGTTGCTATTTCGGCGGCTTGAATTGGCGGAAGGGTCTTCCTCGTCGGAAGAATCATAATCCTCGTACTTTTTGGCGATCTTTTTTTCAATGACGAAGGCACGCATAAGAAAGTCTATGGCAAGCAGTCCAAACACGAGCCCAAATACGCCTGGGTACCCTGCCTTTTTGTACAACACTCCGCCCAGCAAAGGTGAGGCCAAATTGCCAGCAGATATGAATGAGAACATAGTGCCAAAGGTTTTGCCCAGATTAGCTGGACCAACCGTCTCTAGACATAGCGCCAGTCCAATGGTCCAGACAAATGCTCCGCTGATGCCTTGTAACACCCTGGCGATTGCCAATTCAGCCACCGAACGGCCAAGAAACAGCATCACTGTCGCTCCCAGCAGAGCCAATAGCCCGAGTAGAAACGGCCCCTGTCGAGACTGAAGCCTATCAGCAATGATGCCCGCCAATGGGGAAAAGACGAACGATGCAGCCGCGTATGCAGCCAGGAGGGCGGACACATGGCTCTGGCTCTGGTCTTCAGGTAGGTGGATTCTGTCCCGGAGCATGAAGGGCAGGATTGGCACAATGAGCCCATAGAGGAACAGATCTGTGAAGAGACCCATCGCAACCGTGGCAATGATGAAGAGCGTATTGCTGCGCCATTTCAGACCAGCCGGCTTGATGGAGTAATCGTTCGTGATTTGCAAAGTATTGAGGATCTTCGATTTGGAAGATCTGAACCACGCCATTATTAGGTGGGAATGTGTTGGCTTTTACTTTTGAGCTACAAACACCAACTGGCTAAGATGCAGGCAGTATGTTTCTGATTAGAATAGATGTCGATTGTTGTTGCGCAAGGTGAAGATCGCGGTCATATCCATCAAGATTGTGTTTTGATGATGATCACAAGTGAGTCATTATGAGTCGAACCATGAGTATAAACCTGCTTTATTGACAGATCTGAAACTAGAACTCTGGATTCAGCGATGGGTGCGATCACTTGTTCATAACAGTGTCGACGGAACTGTTGACTAGGTATGTGCTACGTCTAGAGATTTTCCACGGTAAGCATGCGTGCTTGGCAGATGCAACGCTTTCGGATACCTCGGAAAACATAGGTACAGTACAACCTTTAGGTATACCTTCACACGGCAACCTTAAACCACAATCCATCAATTGCGATCTCGAGATTGATATGGTCAAATATAGCGATTATACTAATGGCCTCTCATTTTTAATTACCATTATGTCGGATTTCCTTACCCCGCGCGATGTCAGAGTGAATTGCTGAAGACAGATTACAAGCACAATGTGGCATTGTAAGTGTTCAATCATGGAGTGGATGGGAGGCAACGCGAATCCTCCCACTGTCGTTGACGCACGGCGTGTATGCTCAATCACCACCATTATCATCAGATTCGGGAAGAACAAGAAGAGCAAGTTACAGAGTGGAACACCGCCTTGTAATAAAATACCTCTGTGACAAGGAACGGAGTGAGGCCCGTCGGATAATTCCGGCCGAAGCCTTGGCTATCTGTATCATATATCGTATGCAACCTTAGTCAGCTCGCTACCTTCTAAGCTTCCAATGCGCCTCACATCACTCCTGTCAACAGACAACGGCAAGACAGCCATCGCGACAGTGCTAGAAAAGTCTAACCAAACCGACGGTGACACATAAAGCGAAGAGACAATGGGAGACTCACCAGATATCCCACCAAACGCAACGTTCGTACATTGCACACCCGTGCGAACTTTGCGCACACTCTGCCCTGCCTTTTGATTGCCGATAGGTAAAGAACTAACTTTTGCCTGTTTTCTTTGATTCTTAACAGGGTCTATGTGAAGAATCTCGAAGAGAAGGTCAAGATCCCCGAGTTGGTTGAGGGTCTGCGGCCACTTTTCAGTGAGTTCGGGTCCATCATCGACATCATCGCCAAGAAGAACCTCAAAGCAAAGGGCCAGGCCTTTGTAGTGTTCGACAACGTCGAGAGCGCCCAAAATGCCATCGAACTCCTGAACGAATTCGAACTTTTCGGGAAGCCTATGCAGCTCTCATTTGCTAAGACGCGATCCGATGCGACTGTGAAGAGGGAAGACGGCGATGCCGCTCTGCAGCAGCATGTTCAGACCCGGACTGCCGAGAAAGGTATGAATTTGCTGCATCTGCATGGACGAGTGCAAAGATCTAATCTAATCCTGTTGCTAGAGCGCAAGAGAGCCATTGAAGAAGAGGAGAACCGTGCCAGAGCCAAGGCAGCCAAACGCGCCGCGCCTGCTGCCGCCGCCGCCGCCGATACATCAGCTACCCTTCCCGACCGCGCCTCCAAGACCCTCAAACCGCCAACCGCAGCTGGTGGTGTCGTCCCCGACGAGTACCTGCCCCCCAACAAGATTCTTTTCTTGCGCGACCTGCCGGAGGACTATGGCAAGGACATGCTCAGCACGATCTTCAGTCGGTTCGCTGGCTTCAGGGAGGTGCGTGTGGTGCCTGGCAGGAAGGGTATCGCATTCGTGGAGTACGAGAACGAGGACGGTGCAGTCGCGGCTAAGGAAGCCACTGGAGGCATGGTGCTTGCTGGTAACCCGATCCGGGTCACCTTCCAGAGGCAGTAGAATGCGGGTCACACACTGGAATTCTCGTCTGTCTGATTACATCTTGTTTAGATGAAGGTGGGGTTTATGATAATGTCTCGAAAGTATGCAAAGTCTCACTGTATGAGGACTTCTTTGGCTACCTTTTCATCTACCCCAAAAGAAGTGTACCGTCTGACCTTGTCCACATATAAGGCAGCAGAACAACTGTTTTGATTTGCGAATGCCCCAAGTCTGTTCGATTCCGCCTCCGAGATATAGCCTGACTCGAATGTGTCGTTCATCAATCATTACACGATCAGTTCGAAGTTCCCAGCACCTCCTGGCAACGACCTTCTAACAGCAGCGATTTATATCACGGCAAAGGCACTAGCATAGCTGACACTGCTGTCCCTGATCTTGACGACCTCGGAACTCCTCTCGTACCTTACGAACCGGAAGCCCTCCCTGGGCTGAGCACCGTCTGGCCCTGCAGCCTTCAGCTCCTCAATGGCACACATGACGACGCCGATGGGGTGGCGTCCGCAGACGGTGTTGCCAGTCTGGCGCAGGGTGCGCAGCCAGTCAGCATGGCTGCCGCCCTCGCACGCACCCATGCACTCGAAGTCGACCTCCTTGATGCTCTGGTGGATGGGCGGCGACCTCGGCTCGCGCCCGGTCGGCTGCAGGTCTATGGCGCGCCCAGTCCCGTCCCGGTAGTATGTATACCCAAACCGGGTGCCCCAGTGTGCGAAGTCGGACGAGATGACAAACGCGTTGGTTGGGTCTGCCAGGTACGGGGCGAGCGTCTGGCCCAGGCTGCGCTCGGTCGTCGCCGACGTGTTGCCTATCATTATCGGCACGAGTGCTGGGAAGCTGGCGGCATTGTCGCCGAAGTGTCTTCCGACATGCGATAGCACTGGTCAGAAAGACTGACCACTAGGAAAGGGACAGGGGAGTATGGATTTTGAACGGATCGACTTACGATGACAGGATCTTGTAGATGTAGGGCAAGTGCATTTCAAGGCTATGCTCTGCCTCGTCGACGTCCAAATCCATCCACTCGAAAGCACCAGTGGCGTGTAGGGCGCTGGTGGTGTCTCGATCGACGGTCAGGTCGCCGAGCGGCGTTTCGTAGCTTGCGCATTTGGAGAGCGCCGCAGAGGTGAGATAGTGATGGTGCGAGGGCCCCAGGAGGAACACCCTCTTCCTGTCATGGCCATCTCAGCATTTGCCCTTCCTTGGTCTTCGTGCGTAAGGTGGTCGCAGAGGTAGTGGGAACTCACGCTTTGGAGATGTCCCAAGCCTTGTACGCCCATGCAGCAGCTGGGCCAGAATAGGCGTATCCAGCGTGGCTATGCGAGTGTCAACAATGTGTGCTTGTGGTTTCTTGACTGTAGTATCTTTTGATGCTTGGCTCGACTCACGGTGCAATGATCACCCTAGCTCCACCGACAGGGAACTGGTCGACCGAGGATCCCTGAGACACTNGGCCGATGCAGGCATGAGGGCCCTTGACAGCATTCAACCAGCCATCGAGCTGGGCAGAGAGTTGTGATTTGCCTGCTGAATACCAACTGCCAGCGTGGGAAGCTTCACGGACCAGCGTGTTGGGTGGCATTGTTGAGGTGCGCCTACCGGTTGGGTGCTTTGGTTAGAGCACACTTGCAATCACCTAGTTATATGATTTGGGCAGTCTGAATCGAAAGCTATTGGCTTCACGGTTGAATATACTTTGAAATATCTATACTGGCAGGAATCGCTCCATAAAATGAGGTAGCATCGGCGACAAGTCGTCCCTGCAATTGGAATGTCCTGCCTAGGTAGGTACCTAGGTAGGTAGTAGGTAGGCTGATGTATGACGGAGAAGCGGCGGTTGCCGCGAAGCTACCTGAGATATTCCTCCTCAGGAACAAGCCACCAGAGGCTGAAAACAAAACATAGCACGGTTTGGAATGTGACTGAGAAGCCAAGAAACAAAGAGTCAATCTGAAGAAAGCTTTTTTCATTGCATAAGTGTACACCATCAAAATGCATCCGATCTAGCCGAAGCTTCAGAACGCCATTTTGAGACTCAATGCGTAATCGCTAATTAACGCAAGCCATTATCATCAAAACCGTAAAACATGAACAACATGATTAAGATCACCTCAGTCGATACGCTTAGTCAACCTCCTCCATGGCGGACTCGGTAGCGGCCTCAGCTGGAGCATCTTCCTGAGCGGCCTCCTCAGAGGTTTCGACCTCCTCGTCAACGTTCAGGCCCAAGGACACAAGCTTGTGGATACGCTCGGCGTAGGCAGCGGGCTCGTCGATGGTGAAACCTGAAACGAGCAGGGAGGTCTCGTACAGGAGGGTGGTGATGCTCTTGACGGTGCGGTCGTTCTCACCATCAGCCTCGACCTTCTTCTTCAGCTCCTGGATGATAGGGCTGCGAGGAGAGATCTCAAAGGTCTTCTTGCTGGACATGTAGCTGGACATGGAGGTGTCACGAAGAGCCTGGGCCTTCATGATACGCTCCATGTTGGCAGACCAGCCGAACTGGCCAGTACGGATGGCGGTTGGGGCACCAACCAGCTTGTGGGAGACAACAACCTTCTCGACCTTGTCGCCAAGAACGTTCTTGAGCGACTTGGCAAGGGACTCGTACTCCTTCTCCTCCTTCTCGCGCAGGGTCTTCTCATCCTCGGTCTCTTCGAGCTCGAAGTCCTTGGTGATGTCGACGAGCTTCTTGCCGTCGAACTCCTTGAGCTGGGTGAAGGCATACTCATCGATGGGGTCGACGAGGAAGAGGACCTCGAAGTTCTTGGCCTTGAGGGCATCAAGGAAGGGAGACTTCTCAACAGCCTTGATGGACTCGCCGGTGATGTAGTACATCTGCTTCTGGTGCTCAGGCATACGGGTGACGTAGTCCTGGAGAGAGGTGATCTCCTCAACGCTCTGGGTAGAGTTGAAGCGCAGCAGCTTGGCGAGCTGAGCACGGTTCTGGCTGTCCTCGTGGATACCGAGCTTGATGTTCTTGCCGAAGGCAGCGTAGAACTTGTCGAACTGCTCCTTGTCCTCAGCAATCTCGTTGAACAGCTCAAGGGTCTTCTTGACGATGTTCTTCTTGATCACCTTCATGATCTTGTTCTGCTGAAGGGTCTCACGAGAAAGGTTGAGAGGCAGGTCCTCAGAGTCGACGACACCCTTGACGAACGACAGCCACTCTGGAACGAGGTCGGTGGCGTCGTCAGTGATGAAGACACGGCGCACGTAGAGCTTGATGTTGTTCTTGGTCTTCTTGGTCTCGAAGAGATCGAAAGGAGCACGCTTGGGCACGAAAAGGATGGCACGGAACTCAAGCTGACCCTCAACGGAGAAGTGCTTGACACCGAGGTGGTCCTCCCAGTCGTTGGAGAGGGACTTGTAGAATGAACCGTACTCCTCCTGGGTGATGTCTGAGGGGTTGCGTGTCCAGATTGGCTTGGTCTTGTTGAGCTCCTCCTCCTCGATCTTGCTCTCCTTGACCTTCTTGGTCTTCTTCTCCTTCTTCTCCTCCTCTTCGTCGTCGACTTCCTCGACCTTGGGCTTGGTGTCGTCGCCCTCCTTGCTCTCCTCAGCATCCTCATCTGGGACCTCCTTCTCGGTCTCCTTAAGGACGTGCAGGTAGATAGGGTAGGAGATGAACTCAGAGTGCTTCTTGATGACCTCCTTGACGCGGCTCTCGTTGAGGTAGTCGAGCTGCTCGTCCTTGAGGTGGAGGATCATCTTGGTACCACGGCCGAGGGGCTCGCCCTCGGTGTCGTGGGCAATGTTGAAAGTACCGCCGGCAGCGGACTCCCAGATGTACTGCTCGTCATCGTTGTGCTTGGAGATGACGGTGACACGGTCGGCGACGAGGTAGGCAGAGTAGAAGCCAACACCGAACTGGCCAATCATGGAGATGTCGGCACCGGCGGTGAGGGCCTCCATGAACTGCTTGGTGCCGGACCTGGCGATGGTTCCGAGGTTGTTGACCAGGTCGGCCTTGGTCATACCGATACCGGTGTCACGGATGGTGAGGGTCTTGTTCTCCTTGTCAGGGATGATGTCGATGCGGAGGTCCTTGCCGGAGTCCAGCTTGGAGGGGTCGCTGAGAGCCTCATAGCGGATCTTGTCGAGCGCATCTGAGGCGTTGGAGACCAGCTCTCGCAGGAAGATCTCCTTGTTGGAGTAGACTGTGTTGATGATGAGGGAGAGGAGCTGGGAGATCTCAGCCTGGAACTCGAAGGTCTCAGACATGGTGGCGGAAGGGTGGAATGGATCAACTGAGGGAAACACGAGAGAAAGATGCGGCAATGCTGCTCAGTGGAAGCGGCAAAGGGTCAAGGGAAGGGGTATCTTGTGGAGGAGAGAGTGTGAAGTGGTGAAGCAGGTGGATGGGAGAATACCAGGAAGATTCCTTATATNGGGGGGACGAAAGGCAACAAACCAGGGCAAAGCAGACTAGAACCCGCAGGTCCTTCACACACGCCGGGCCAGAGCTTTTTGGAAGTTTATGGATCTCTGGAGAAGCAACGAGTAGCTGCTCTAGTCCCAACGCGGCAGTCGGTGAGCCCCGCGATAATCACGACATTAGGTAAGACACCCTAACAGCCTCAGGCACGCACACCCCGCGCCTCACTACACCGCTCAACCATTACGCTGTATACTCACTGCACTCACGCACACTGCACTCACATTGTATGTACAGTACAGTACTCATGTCACGCCTGGAAACACAGATACTTCGCTCGCTGGGTACGGTGGTGATATTCTCGTCAATGTACGCCGCTTCTCTCAACGCGGCTATTCTGTCGAAACTTCTTCTGAAATCACATTGCGCCAGCCAGCTCGTCTCGTTCGTAGCCATGTGCTCCCGGGAGAAGAACACACTCGCTTGGGTATCGTCGGTGACCACATGCTTTGCATGTGACCACCCATTTGTTTCCCTATGCATCCACCAATGCGCCATTTCGTCCGTGTAACAAACATAATACATCCCCCCAGCCCTACACGTCCTGCCTTTGCCTGTTTTCACAGGAATTGTCCAAGATGGTTGACACTCGAATTGCTCGCGAGTCCATCATGGCGAGACAGCTATACATACGCTGTCCTCCTCGAGTGGTGGCTTCTGCTGGCTGTCCGCGGCCGCGAGGAACCGTAGTCTCTGCTGCCCCTGTGGTCCCTGCTGCGGCTGCGATGACCATGCCGAGAGCTGTGGTATTCACGCTTGACAATGACCTTGTCGTCGTTGCGATGGTGGTGGTGGACGAGGAATGCCAGTAACTGTAGATGTATGTCAGTTCATCCGTACGCGACCGCTTGGAACAGGAGCAAGCTTCGACTTACAAAGGTGACGAAGAAGGCCACAATGTCGATTATGCCCAGGGCGAATGAGGCCTTGAGCATGGCACACTGCTTGTTCACATTAATGCCGGGACCATAGACCGTGAAGCCGCCCGCACTGCCATAGCGATCGTTCGAAGTAGAGCTGAGACATTTCTGACCAGCAATACCTCTCAGCACCACTACACCCCCAATCANGGCTCCCATGAAGAGCAGGTCGACGATCCCGACGAACGCAGCGTCATGCTTCGCTCGATAGTATTGTATCAGGGTGAAGAAAGCCCAGGCCAGGGCTAGGACACTGACTATGAACAACACCAACACATAGTCTGGTGTCAGCTGGTTGGCGTCGTTGAACTTGCTGACGAACCATCCCAGCATGCCAACTATTGGCACCAACGTGATGATCTCGAACAAGCGCCAGGAGATGAAGAGAAAGCCGGACAAGGCCATGGCGGTGCGAAGCTATGCTGCAGTGCTCAGAAGTTGCTGCTTGAGGCAGTTGCTGAAGGCTGATCGTCTCGACGAGAGTCAAGATGGGATTGCAGCAAGCGAACAAATGCAGAGCTGTTGTCCAGATAAGATGATTTTCCGGCTGCTGCGTGGGCACAAGCTCTGTTTGACGCAAAGGACGTGATGTGATTGGCCCAGTCAGATGCGGTCTGACGCAGTGCAGTAGGAGGTACCTATCTCCCGATCTCCTTGCAACAGCTCCTGTTTGTTGGTAGTCTTGGGAGGGTTCCACGAGGTAAACAATGCACAATGCGGCTGGGCGAGACAAATAGGTAGTATTCAGCCAAAAGAGGGAGTGGAATGGGACAGGTACGTATGGGAGAGTCGAGCCGGACACTGGCGCGCAATGCGAGCGAGGTGGTGGTTTTGATCACTTTTGACGGTTGGAGCTGGGGAAGCCAACGTGCGTCAATGTGGGTGGCGGGGAAGGCTGCATGGCACTTCACGTGGCTGGTATAGCTGCTAGGGTGGCGCCATTGCAGTGCTTCATTAGCCTCGCAGAGGCATTCACTTCACCATTGCTCCTTCGCTTCGCCAGGAAGGAGGAGTGTTAGATGCCTCGCGATTGGGCGTTGATGTGAAATGAGAGCAATGTCTAGGCTTGACTCTCCATCATGCATACAGTATGGAGCTGCGCAACAAAGGCAGGATGGGCAGGATGGAGATGTGGAGAGGAAAGCCGGTATGGACGGTACAGCGTACGTGCTGAGAATACCGCAAGCTGCCGCACGTACCTGGATACGATGAATGCCTGAGGCAGTCCACGCGACGCACTTGCCTATCTGGGCGTGCGATTTACTTAAGCAAGTAATGGACATGCCTTGGGCCGTCTCAATCACGCCTCTTGCTGCACAACCCCTGAAGAACGAGCGGAAACTTACATTGTGCTACTTCAAAGAGACGCTTAATAGCAGCGATCAGCATGTGGACGTGTTTCTGAACCCAATCCCTTCCGGCTACGAAATGGAAAATCCCATCCAACTGTCGAAGGCGCAAGAAATGATATCACGCGGATTGCTCGCCTTCCGAACTACTGTTTTGATGCCAACAACCCGCTGAAACTTCCCCTGTCTACCTTGAATAGCACCAACCTGACTGGATGGGCACTGGCTACCACGTGAACCTCCTCTATTCACGCCATCATGGCACCCTCGCTTGATGTGCAGCGCTATCGGCCCGCTGTTGTGGCCGTTACCAGTATTGCAGCCATCGCCAGTATCTGGGCTGTCTATACGGCTTACAGCAATAGCCATCCAACCACCGGCCTGAAGCGCAGTAATGCTGTGCGTCGCCATAGGACTACCGCCACAACAAGACCCAGTATCACCTTCCGAGAACCATGCCCTGATGCGCTCTTTGGATGCTTGAACGTTATAAGCTCCGATGCGAGAATCTCTGCACGGGTCGTCCTCGATCCCCTTCCCACTCTGGCAGAGCTGGCGGAGGTTTTCGGCATGGCTGAGGTGGATGACATCCGACAGGACCTCGAGATGCAAGCCGTGTACGGTGTTCTTCGAACTGCCATCCTCGCCTCGAGCGACGACTATCCTGGCCACGCGGAAATGAGTCGTATGATGCGTCAGGCATCTCTTACTGGTCTCCAAGACGCCTATCAGAATCGAGATCGAGCAGCCGTAAGGGCTTTCCAGGGCCAAGTGGCGTCTCTGGTGGATAACTCGATCGACCCGGACAGTCGGCAGGTCCACGCGGCTTTCGATATGATTGACTATGAGGTCTTCCCACTTTACGCACCACTGACAGAGCACGATGGTAGGTCAGGAAGACAGGACTTTGATCGTAGACAACGGATGGAGGGTGAGAGGGCAGAAACCGCCAGCCCAGCCGCTCGTTACGGAGCGCCAACCGAGGACCGAAGTCAGGGCCTCAAGCGGCTGTTGTACTCAATCGCCGAGAACGAAGCCAAGCGTAGGGCATTCGAGCATAGAGGCATTACATGCGAGGAGTGCGGCGTGATGCCAATCCAGGGCATTCGATACCACTGCCTAAACTGTCCTGACTTCGACCTCTGCAGCATTTGCGAACCCCACACTACACACATTCACACCCATGTCTTCGCCAAAATCAGGATCCCCCTGCCAGTGCTTAGCCAACCAATGAAGGAGCTTCCTATATGGTACCCTGGCGACCCCAGGAAGGTACATACCAAAGGAGCTTATCATACGACTCTCGTCAAGGCATTTACCGGCAAATATGGCTTTTCTGAGGAGCCCCAGGTCGAGGCTTTATACGATCAGTTTTGCACCATGGCTAACGTGCCCTGGCCAAACGATGTCAATGGAGCCTACGCCGCGATAGATCGCCGTGCGTTCAACAAGGCCTTCACTTCAAACCGTTGGGCTAAAGAGATGCGTCCAAGTATGCTGTATGATGCCATGTTCGCCTTTTATGACACAAACGGCGACGGCCTGATTGGCTTTGAGGAGTTTCTCAGCGGCATGGCATATCTGCGAGGCACAAGAAGATTTGAAAGCCTTGGTAGGGCGCTGACAGGGTACGATACGGACAGAGATGGTTATATCAACCGTGAAGATGTCCTTTGTCTATACCGAGAAAAGTTTGAGATACAAAAGGGCTTTGTTAGTGATATGGTAGAGGGATTCGAGAACGACCAAACCTCCAACGCCATGTCTCGACTTCGCACTGGACAGCCAATCAGTGCAGGATTCATCCAAGAAGAAATCCCATTGCCAGACGAGCGACGGCCTCGTAACGGAAAGCAGGTCGATCCATTTGGGGACATGAGCCTTTCGGCTGGCACTAGCGCTATTCTCGAGGACGATGAACCATGGCGAGTGGATGGGGAGGTATCACGAGAGCGTTTGGCAAGGGACCTGTCGAGATTTGAGGAAATGTTAGAGGGCCGATCTAACCATCATACCGAAGACGAATCATCTGAGCGGGTTGGACGAGTGTCACCAACGATCGAGCTGACTGCTCGTGATCACGAAGCCGTTGTCACTACGCTTCGCGACACCAAGGAGAACGAACACGTATTGGACAGATTGGTCAACCAACATGTTCTTTGGCTAGTTGCAGAAAGGAGTTTGCAACAACTGCTCGACCTTCTGTTTCGCGAGAGAGAGGATTCGGACAAAGCAGTCACGGACACACAAGCTGAGAGGGAGAAGTGGAGAGCAGAGATCGATCACTATGTGGCCAAACAAAAGGCTGAGATGAGGGAGCTAGAGCATGGAGCTCAGTTTGATCCCCTCCTCGCGACTGCATTCAAGTGGCGAGATCAGGTGGAGGAAGAGCCAAAAGATGTCGTCAATGCAGTACAGTTCAGCAGTGAGATGGTCGCTACCGATCACGTCTCACTCGACAAGCTTGAGCAGGACATCGGCAAACAGTCTCTTGAGGAGCTGCTTGCAGAAAGTGGATACAGTGTGGTCGAGCCCGAGGCTTCGGTTTCGCAATCGGACCGGCGCGAACGTAACGTCAACGGCGAGAATGGATCGTACTCTAATAAGACGACCGGAACTGGGGGAAGCGGTGGGAATCACAAGGCTGATGGGAGGAATATCCAACCGCAGGATGGTGCAGGGAGCCCTCCTAGTCAGGCACGTCTATCATACCTTGCTAAGCGCGATCAAGACGAACGAGGCCTTCGCCTTCGAGGAGGGGTGGGACGATTGAGTATCGATGAATTGGAGCAGATGTGTAAGATGAGCACAAGGGGAGACATCCGCGGACTTGCAATAGGGTGGCTCGAATGGGCCAGCTTCTAGAGGTTGAAGTCGCCTGTAATCTTTGTTTCCTGCATGAAGGCAGCCAGCGAGGAGTCATAGGACCTTTTGTCGTGGCACATTCATCAGCGGCGTGACGTGGGGTTTTGCATTCATGAGTTTGTTCTCGTTACCACGATTGAAAAGCATTTTACCGTTAACATGTATTGTACAGTACGTCCAGCTAGCCAATCCGGCTGGTGGGTTTTATCATAACGAGAGTTTCGTTTGATCACATCGATCCACCCGATGCAAGGGCTTCACTAGTTCTGCTTCAAACACAAAGCATCGCTTCCCAGTTTCAACGTTGCAATTGCCCACGTCGGTGTCAGGAAGTTGTCACGCCTTGCCGTAATGGTCGCAACCCGGCTTTGTGGTGGATTTATCATGTGCGGTGCAGAGCAGCCTTCCGGTTGGAAGTGGCAGTTCAGAGTAACAACGGCACAAAAGACTCAAAAGATCAAGGTAGCATTGCAGTACGCAGTGGGAGAGAACGATCCACTATCCGATCCAGAGCCTCGGTCACGCTCTGAGGCGTATCGTGAGCCAGGTAAGGCTACCATATCGCCGCGCCGTGTGTGCAGCAACAGTCGTGATGTCGCGGTGGTGGGACAGATGTCGGACTTGATGAAAGACACGCTACGCGACAGGTCGATATAACGACGAAAGCGTCCATCGTGGCCGCATAGCGGTCAAGTCGTTGCAGATGGCACCAGGAGGATGCAAGTCATGGCAACTGACGCCTTTTGACACGAAACAAGCAGCATTACATAAAGGCGTCAAAGCGGACTTCTTTCCAAGTGGCAGCTTTGTACGACCAGACCCGCAGCAGTCCGTACTCGGAAGGGAGAATCAAGGAAGCAGAAGGGGCGGTGCACGGCTGACCGATCGCCGGTAGGTATCCATAGTGCTGTCGGCGCCAATGATCTTCGTGCCTCGCTGTCTCTCACTAAACCGTGCAACTGTGGCTGGCCTCTGGGCCCTCTGCAACGGCCTGCGCGTACGGACGTACGTATACACCCAGCTGTTTTTGGCCCCTGAGCAAGCGGAGGGAAAGTCTAAACAAAACAACCTTGGTGATTTGACGCCAAGCGTCGTTTAACGCTGCCTTGTTGAACCGACAAAGCACTGTACGGCCGCATTGGATCTCAACCTTCGTCCCGGCTACACGCCCGGCCTATATAATTATTATAAATAGAGAAGGTGTCGCTATACCCAGGGCGACCGCTGGAAAACTGCACCCATGTCGCAGCCTTGAGGATAAACATGGTCAACTCAGTGACAGCCTTGTTGTTTGCCAGCGCCCTTTGCGGCTCTGCGGTCGTCAGCGGCCAAGCGTCGGGATGTGGGAATGGCCTGCCGTCGGGCATGAAGAAGGGGAAGACCAACAGCCTCACCATCAATTCCAGCCACAAGAGTCGCAACTTTCTGGTGCATGTGCCTGACAACTACGATGACGGCACGCCGACGGGTGTGATCTTCTCGTTCCATGGACGTGGAAGCAATGCCGCAACGCAGGAGTCGCTGTCCCAGTTCTCCAACCCGGACTTCAACCCGAACAACATTGCGGTCTACCCGCAGGGCATCGACCAGGCATGGCAAGGCGACCCAGAATCGAACACGAACGACATCCAGTTCACCATGGACATGATTTCCTATCTGACGGGTAAGCTCTGCGTCGACGAGAACCGACTGTTCGCGTCGGGCAAGAGCAACGGAGGCGGCTTCTGCCTCAACATCCTCGCCTGCGATCCAGTCGCCTCCACCAAGATCGCCGCCTTCGCCGCGGCCTCTGGCGCGTACTACTACCAGGACGGCGACAACGACAACTGCCAACCTGCCACCGGCGCTATCACCTGCAACCCGGGCCGACCGACTGTCCCCATCTTCGAGACGCACGGAGGCGATGACACTGTGATTCCTTACCAAGGTGGTTATAATCGAGGCTATTGCCTGCCTTCTGTCCCGCACTTCATCACTTCATGGGCGGAGAGGGACGGACTGGGCTCGAAGAATTACTCGACCCAGTTGTATAGCGGCAACGTGATCAAGTACCAGTTCGGAAGGCTCCCGGCGCTGCGCGGCGTCGTGACCTCGTACTACGTACCGTCGATGGACCATGTTTGGCCCAGTACGGAACCGAACTACGACTCGATAGCCCACAATACCAAACCGACCTACTTCAACGCCACGCCTCTGATGATGGACTTCTTCAACAAACACCCTCTGCACAACCCTATTGGTTTGGACGGAAAGTTTGCGCCTGTGCGCTGGTGGCAGGAAGACAGTTAGCCTGTGACAAACCTGCGAGAGTACCACTCATTTGTCTTTCTTTGAACACGGTCAGAGACCGATAGGGTTGCATTTTCTGTTGCGGATCGCAGCATTTCTCATATTTGAACAACCTATTTCGTTCCATGCAGATGCACAGCCACTAGTCGGTTCTCAGTCCCTATATCTACGCGTCGTGATGTCGTGAGTATGACACCCAGACACAGGCGTAAGACCTGTCTCATGCTGTCGATCGCATCGGTGGCGGCGCGGATGGCCTTAGGCATTGCAAATTCGCTGTAGTGCGGTTACCTTGTCACTCTCATGTGTACACGGATTTATCGTTCTTGATCTGCATGAATGTCAGTTCGTCATGGCCAGGGATTACCCTGCCTCTGGTCTGCCTCTCGAGCTGCTTCAGCCGCTGGGTGCTACGAAACCATGCTGGATGGTCTCTAGCCAGCCAGCCTTGCGGTACACCGTCGCGCCAGTTCTCGATGACATGGCAATGGTCGCTCACGAAGATGAATGTGCCACTATCCCTGAGATTGATCTGCATGCCAATCAGGCCGTCCGTGTGGCCGGGAAGATGATGGAGGGTGATTCCTTGGCAGAAGTCCATCGTTCGCTCGTCGAAGGTCTTCCAGTTACTGCACAGAGAACAAAGCTTTGTCAGCCTGCCTACGGTTCACGCACGAGATGAACGACTATCGAACAGGGCTGCTGGTGAGGAGGAGACTGACAGGTCAAGCCTGAGATAATGCTTCATATACACGCCGACATCTGCACCCGTCGCGACAGACCAGAAGGCCGACCGCAGCTCAAGGTCGTGCACCCAGATCTCGACGTCCTTACGGTCGAGAAACATGTCCAGACCGCCGGCATGGTCCAAGTGGAGGTGGCCAATTATGATCTTCTTGATATCCTCCAGCTTGTGCCCGGTGGCCTCGATGGCAGTGTCGAGCTCATGCGCAGGCTCGTACCTAACCCGGGCGAAGACGTCTGCGAGCTGAGGGCCCCAGACGGTCGGGTAGTCTCTGCCACTGCCGGTCTCCCAGAGGATGCAGCCTTCGTGTGGGTGATCGATGAGGATGCAGTACATGGGCAACTGGCGCCGTTTGTTGACGAAGCTCTGAGCCTCGGTTGATTTGAGCGAGGTGTTGCCTCCACGTACGATGAAGCCTTCGTCCGCCTCCAACCAGCCCACCTCCAGCACCCACATCTTGGTCCCTTCAGGACAGATATTGGAGACGTGGCTCACAACCGCACCATTGTCAATCTGGGCTTGAATCGCATTGGCCATGGCGGTGGTCCAAACTGCCTTGTCGCCCAGCTAAGTAGATTCGCCCTTGGCTCAATGCGAACTCATAAAATGGCCACTTGTATGAAGTCGCCGACGAGCGGTCTTTTTGGGGGTCATGTCGGCGCTCGCAGAGTTGGACGCTGTAGAGCTACCCACAAAATGTGGTGGCAATATTTCCGTAGCCTCGGGTAATAAGATGCGATACCTATGTACTATTCATGCGCAGTTCGGTTTCCCTGATGAGGGGCGGACGCGGCCAATCAACACGCTCGAACTTTGGCATCATCCACTTGATTAGCCGCACAGATCTCAACACGTCGGATGGGTAATTTCGACGCAATAAGGTCGAGCACCTTCAGGCATCTGAAAGAGAAGGGCATTCGGTTCACGAGCTGGGATTGACAATGCAGGGAAAAGGCAGATCGACATCTATTCCTGTCCCAAGGGAGTTGTACAGTATTACTGCGAGTGGGGTTGCACCCGGCAGTTACGGCAAGGACTGTTGTAATGAACCCATGCCAAAAGCCCGCAGCGCAGGAAGGCATCCAATGTCATGCATTGACAGTCCCGGTCTCGTATACGCACTGGTTGGGGAAGGTAGAACAGGTCAATCTGTGAATGCTCGCTTCGACAAGGCTTCCGTACGAACCGTGGGAAGCCGTTCCCTGTCCAGTCCGTGGGTCGTCAGCAGTCAGATGGCGGTCTCCATTCCGCTGTGCGCCTTACGGTTTCTTCACAAGGTCGAATTGCTTAAAAGTGCAGCAGCAAGGTTTGGTTGGTTAATGTGTGGCAGCTGGACGAGAAGCAGCTTGTAAGTGGACAAGCACCCATTCATCCCACTCAATGTGTGGGGTTCCGCCAGCTTGTCGACCCGGAGGGCGTGGGGTCAATGATTTACATTGTCATGCATCGATTCTAGTAGGTCCTGCCCTTGAATTCACAGCCAGGCAGGCGATTTCAGATCCAAGTAGGCTTTGGGGTGCTTGTGATGCTTGTAGTTTGATGCCCCCAAAGCTTTCCTGGACGCGTCCGCTCCGTAGCAGGGCTGTGAATGTTGCGATGGATCCTTCGTGGTTGAATATCACAAGTCACAACCGTGCACCAACTTCGACAGCGACCCTCATCCAGACGCAGAGCAATTTCGGAATCCACACTCTCGTAATCCGCAAAGGCTGACCTACATTGCATAACCGTCTCTGACTCCAGCCATGCCATCCGGGGCGTGTCAAACCGTGCACCAGAGTCAGCAGCGGCCGCGAGGGAGGGAAGTATAGCGGCACGAAGGGGATCAACCTTCTTAGCAGTCTCTGCTCAGCTCAACAGCATGGTCTCGTGCCTTGTGCACATGTCTTGTCTGACCGGCCAATTGATACTGCAACGCCAGCTCGTCGTGAGGGTTCCAGGGACACACACACGCACACGCTTCCAATCACGTACTCACATCCATGCCGCATAGGCTTCCGCATAGACTTCCTCAAAGCGCGGACTTGATGGCACACATACCGCCGTCAATGTTGCATGATGCCGTCAACTACAGCAGGTAGTCTCTAGATACGTTGTANGCGTCTCCGCACTGATGTGCATGTGTTTGCGCCACCGAGGCTCGGGCACCGGGTTCTTCCCCTGCGCTGGGCTGGCAAACATCCAACCTGTCCCGATTGAGCATTGCTCGTGTGTGTTGACTTTGACATGACCCTCTCTTCTGGCGTCCCTCACTCGTACTGTACTGTACTGTACTGCGCTGTGCATGCCCGCCCTCCCCATCCGGCATGATGGGGGGCCCTGAGCCTGCTTGCCCAAGGGAGCAGGCCAAGGAATCATTGAGCCACCTGCGTGGGATGTCCGGCAACGCCGTGCAAGCAATCACGTAGGATAGGTATAGGTATAGGTATCTCCCTAGGTAGGTAGGTAGGTACCTAGGCTGGCAGATCAGAAGTGGCAGGTGATGTGTGGAAATCTAGCAGGAAGTGTGTGCATGTGGTCTAGATACATCGGAGGTTAGCCAAGTAGGTGCAGGATGAGTGAATGGACGGCAGGTTATCAACTTGGACAGCGGCAATGGTGGTGGTTGGAGGTAAGTCACAGTAGGCTACCCATTACATGCCTAGCCAGATCCACCACCCGAAGCGACTAGAGAAAGTAGGCAGAGTCAGATCTGTGTCCCCATTGTCGCCGCCGGCCTCAGAGATGATGGTGATGGGATGGGGTCGTCGGACTTGTCACAGTCGAGCGGTATTGCTGTCAGGTACCGATGCGCCCTCTTGGGGTAATCGACCATCTTTGCCCTTCCTGAGGCTCAATCTACGATGCACGTGAAGGCGCCGCCACTGCCTCCTCTCACCCTCTCACTCTGGCCCATTCCGAGCAATGCCTTAGCCCTGCTCCTGGAGCTGGGTTATATAAACCCGGATGCGCCTCAGCCGAAGAAGGGTCATGAAACATAATTGCTTTTTTCCATCTACTACATCCAGCATCAATTGAAACACTCTCCACAAAACCTTATTCTCTGTGTGATCCATCACCCATCCCGCTATTGCAACTCCCACCTTCTTCCAAGCCATGGACCACCTATACCCCACCATCGAGCTGATGCCGGCCGAGATTGGCGACATCCCAACCCTGGTCGATATCGAGTTCGCTGCATTTCGCCACGAGAAAGTGAACCAACAGCTCTCATACCGCGACGCCTCAGACTCTTCACATCGCAATAAGGCCATCCGCACCTACAGAAAAGCCATGAACAGGGCACATTTGGCTACGGTCTTGCGGCCAGAGTGCTATGCCGACACCAACACACCGAAGCTTTCACGGTCTGACAGCGTAGTCTCATCATCACCCTTGCCAATCACCACTTTCCCACAGATCAACTTCACCAAGGCCGTCGACGTGGCCACAGGCAACATTGTTGCCTTCTCAAAGGTCGAGAGAGGGTCGCTCAGCGCCTCAGACCTGCAGCAGCCGCTGGACGCTGGGCACGAGGGAGAGCCAGAGGTCAACCGAAGGTGGTTTGCGCTGAACGAGAAGATGAGGCGTGAATTCAACGGTAGCAGAGAACATTGCTGTACGTATCCGCTCATTGCATCTTCACATGCATTTGCAGGCGACAGTCGGTTGACAATAACGCAGATTTCGGCATGCTTGCAACCCATCCAGATCATCAGCGCAAAGGCGCAGGCAGCTTCTTGTTGGAGGTCATTCTTGCTCAGAACCAAGACGTCGACGTTTATTTAGAAGCAACGATCGCCGGCAGGCCCTTGTACGAGAAATACGGCTTTGAGGCGGTTGAGGACTTGATTTTCGATCCGGCTGAGTATGGCTTGGATATTGGTGTCGAAAGGCAGACCGTCATGGTCAAACCCGCCGAGAGCCAAGAGTGAATCCTTGGAGAAGGGTCTTGTTGCATGGCGGTGATTTGGGAAAAAGTTCGGTAGAGAAGAACAGTCGAAACCTAGTAGACCTTCCGGCACGGTGTTTCTGACAGAATTTCCACTTCTCACTTCTGTTCTGGAGTTCTCTAATCTCGAGTCAGTCTTGCTAGCTTCGGTATTTGATCCTGTACAAGGGAGCTTAAAGGCACTTACACTCGTGTGATCGTTGAGAATTCTGCATCCTTGGGCGTATCAAAAGACTATGACATCAAGCATCCTAACTAGGTATAGTGATCAAGACAAAACGCCAACAATCTTTTGCATCAAGATGCCGGCAGAGAACATGCTCGCCACAGCCACCAAGCTTGAGTATGACAGGGCGGCAACACCAGATATGCCGTGACCGGAAGTGCAACCACCAGCACACCGAGATCCGTAAGCCAGAGCGAAGCCTCCTAGGGCACTCCTCCAGGCTGGAAGGTACGCGGCTGGGAGGTCGGAGGCGGTCAGCGAAGGTGCAAGCCAAGACGTTTCGAGGCTGCCTACAATCATGCCCACAGCGAACATGATTGCCAGCGGCTTGGTGGAAGGTTTGGGGGTTGATGTCGAACCCACGCTCTTCCAAAAGTAACGGGAGAGCTGCTCGTAGACGGCTGAGGCCCCAATAGACGACGACGTCAGCATGATCGACACGATCTGTGCCAGGATGATGAGAGCGCCTCCAGCAGCTGGGGTGAGACCTTGCGATGCGGATGCTGTATCGTTCACCGACCACGCCGAGAGGCCCGTCAGCAAAGCAGCAAAGACAGCAAGCACTGCCGCCTCAGGGATATCGAACTTCGACATGATCGTCTCTGGGGATGGAGCACACGCTGCAGAAGGTGGAGTCTGAGATCGTAGATGTCCAGGGATCCGGCGGGTAGTCGACGATTTCCTGTAACCAGTGTGGACAACAGCGCCAGCCATTGCACCCAACATGGTCCACCTGGCAGATGGGATGCCTTGCGCAAGCTGAACAATGACCGTGCCGGGGCATGCACCAGCAAGTCCCATACCAACACCTATCAAAGCGCCACCTATGATGTTCCCGTCGTACACCGTGGGCAGCCAACGAGGATTCATGGACGAGCTAGGTCTCACCGGTCTTGCCCAGTGCATCATCTTCTCGGAAGCATACATTACCAATCTGGAAGGGAGAAGGTTAGATTGCAGCAGTGCATCCAGACTTGATATCATGAACTCACGAGCTTCCGCTCACGGCAGTGAGGAACGTCTTCAGCATCGTGAAGTCGGTCAGGCGCATTTGATCCTGGATGATCGCCGGGTGATAAACTCTCGATGCCGTAAGAGCAGCCCCAAACGCCATACCGGCGAGAGCCTTGCACAAGACATCGCGCGATGAATCTCCAAGAAACACCATGATTGCAGCGAGGCCAATGTATGTGGTTTATTTGTATGTAGGAGGTCAGAAAAGAGAGCAGTCGTGTTTAGCTCTCTGGGATCGTTGCAGTCATTGTCCGAGTTGGGATGATGTTCGTGGGTTGCAAGAATGGAAGACAGGAAAGTCGTGAACAGAACAGAACAAAACAGAGCAGTGCAAACGAAACTACTCATATGACATCAACCAGCAGTCCCTTTGGCCAATGTCTCTGAAGGGGGTCGAATGGTACTGTAGTGTTGATGAATCCTCTGTGCTGCCAACCGTTGAAGCTAGGAAACGGGAGACGGATTTGGAAAACGGAGAAGAGGAGGTCCAGGAGAGGCCATGATGGAGAGGAAGTAATATCAGAGCAAACGGCCGTACTGTACTCCCGTCCGTCTGTCCAGATAACGGAAAATCAGTGTGCATGAATTGGGGAGCAGGCAGAGAATGTTGGATTGGGTGTAGAGAGTGGCGCTGCTACTGGTGCGCGTGACGGGATTATGCGATTTCTGCTGCGTGAGCTGCTGCTGCTGCTGCTGCTGCTACTACTACTGCTTGCTGCTACATGGCCACAGTAGTGGTATATCGTACATACAAGAAAAGTCCAGGCCGGCTAAAAAAGCACGCCAGAGCCTCAGGCTGCGTCCGGGCAAGGGACAGCCCCATTTGGCTGCTGCGTTAGAGCACATGCAGGCCACAGCGCTGCGTTTCGATAGCGCGCTGCTGGAGCACATCATCGCCAGAGATTCGCACCGGCGAGCTGTGTTGACACCCGTGGGCGTGGGGTCACGGCAATGTGCTGTACTGTACAGTACTGTAATTGTCATCGATGTGCACAGGGATTTCTCGTGCCCAATGCGTGTCCGGNCCCCCCCCAGCCTGTTGGACACACCTGCCATGCCTTGCAGCCACGACACAAAGGGAGCGATCGATGATAACACGACAATGACATGAGGCCAACGGTCGAGTGCGACCTGCATGCGCGGGTCAACAGCACGTCGCTTATTTCAAAGGGACGGCGAACCCTGGTTGACCAGGCCAGTTCCTGTCGCGTCCTGCTCTACGGTAATGGCTACAGTACGGCGCATCTGTGCGTGGACCTAATGGCAGTTTGTGAAACATGTGTCGGACTCGTACCAGAGAAACCGCAGACAGTGCATTGCCATTGTATGGCTGGGTAGGTATTCTTGGAGATGAAGCAACGCTGTTTGATATGTACGACTTTCATAACTGCTAAGACCGCCACTCTCTGCAGGCCCTCAGTCGAGTGCAAGCGCTGACAACCTGCCCGAGGAAATGTCGCAAAAGTTGGCAAAGCGCCAGGCAAGGCGGCTCAGACTCGTAATATGTTTCAATCCGCAGCCGTTTTGCAGGATATATGAAAAAAAGCCAAAGACTCGTGACTCGATCATCAGCCAGGCATCTATTTGCTCTTGGAGCTGGCGACCTCATCGCCCTTGAGAAGAGCAGGCGACTTGTCGCTGAAGTTGGGCACATCGCCGAAGACGGTCTCAGCCGAGGGGTCAGCGCACATAGCATCGAAGGCAGCGACACTCTCGACCTCGAGGTGGCCGGCGACCTTGTAGGGAGCGTCGTCTGGGTAAGTGGTGACGCTCCAGGCCTTCAGGCCCAGTGGGCCCCATTTCTCCAGCACCAGCGGCATGTGAGTCTTGAGGTAGTAATCCAAGTCGAACTTGGTGCCCTGTGGGTAGGCGACGGAGACGAAGGCAGGCATGATTGCTTTGCTTTTGCTTTGCTTTGCTTTGCTTTGGGATTGGATTTGATAGTGTGGGATGCGGATGCGGATGCGGCTCGTCGCTTGTTGGGGCGTGTGGTGATTGGTAGTTCCCGATGTGGCTGAGCGGATGAAGTCTTTTGGAAAGGAGGGGGTGTGGGATGGTGCCTTTGGGGTCTTGTTCTGCGCCGCGTCTTTATACAGTACAGCTATGGTTTGACTCTGCCAGCATGGCATTGCGGCAACTCATCGCCCATGGGCTTTATAATCGGCCCTGCCCTCAACCCCCACCACAGCTTCACTCGCCCTCACTGCTGCGCTGTCGGCCTCGTTGTCCCACCGGCCAACCTCTACCCCGCCAAGTGGGTCGTGTATGGTAGTAATTGGCCAGGGGACTTGTCATATCCGAGATATTCCATGTCAATGTGCAGGCAGCCAGGCGCATAACACAACTTTGACCCGGCCATACAACGCATCCGCTCATCCGCTGAAGACATGAGCCTCGGCGTGTTTGGAAATGGTATAGCGGCTATCCTGAGATCTATAACAAGAATGTCAAGTACCAAAGAAGGTACACTGTGTGGACATGTCTGCATGAGCAAGGGTGACTGCCTCTAGGGTGTCATGTTACTCTTATATCACTTGAAATCAACACAAGAATGATGCCGCATCATGGAAGTACAGGCCAGCACAGAAGGTCAGAGCTGAGTGGTCTCGCTCGTCTTTCTGCGAGACTTGAGGTTTGGGCCATTGCCTTGAAGTGGTCGAGATGTTCAGCTCTGGCAAAGATATTGATATTTCGAAGTGGAGGTAGTAGTGTAAGCAGGGCGCGATTTCTATAACACCAATGCAACCCTGACCGCATCTGCATCACGTAAGAGTGTTCCGTCTTGCCGAGCAGATCACTTTGCTCATTATAAATCCATCATGTCTATGCATCCCATTTCTTGCATCTACATTGTTTCTATGCTGCAAAAGAATCAAGCCCTAATCGTCAGTCTCACCCGTGAAGTCGTGGAAGGCTCGGGAACAGATCAAGACCGCTTCGACCGGCTCAGCACTAGACGAGGCTTTGTACGTTTAGGTTGAAGCTGTAGGGCGGGTATATCCAAGATCTGGTTGGTTCGTAAAGTTCATAGGAAAGTCGAAGTTGAAGGTTGAGCAAGACTCACACCGCCTGTAGACCCCAGCTAATCCAGCTCATCCTTGCTGTCGACTTCCGTTTTCCCGTCACCAGCATTGTCCTTATTGGGACCTTCCTTCTTTTCTTGTTCCTCCTTTGGAAGCAGAGTGAATACGATGACAAAAAGGGTCTCCTCGGTCGACCGATCCTTGCACACGTATCTGAGGGAGTGAGAACTTCAGTCAGCAAGTCAGAGGGGGCGTCCGCACACATGAATATCTCGGAAATCTTTGGCCTTATCTTCTCCAGTATCGTAAAGAGTACGACGAGGAATCGCAGAATGGCAAAAAGGGCAGCACTTACCGAAGAGGCTGGCCGTCCCAGTATGAGATGATGGGGATCGTAATGCCTGGGATGAGGCTGAAGCCTGGCAGGCGCAGTGCGAAATCTGTGAAGCACCAAAACGATCAGCCAGAATGCCCAGGTGCAATCGAAGAGTGCATACGGTGCTAAAGCTTACCGTTGAAATCCAGGTATGGATTGAAGAAGTCATTGCTGTATTCTCTATCCTTCTGAAAGGTGAACTTGCTGAGGTTCGACTCGGTCAGGAAGAATTTCTTCCTGCCGGCTGCATCTTCTGGCAACCCAATCTCCTGCCTGAGATCCTTGCCGTCCCCATCGCCGCCTTCTTCGAGGATGTGCACACCGTCTTCCGCATTGGCCCTCACCTCCTCGATCTTTTCCTGCTCTTTGTCGTCCTTCGGTCCGACCCTGAGGACGTTCATACTGCTGAGGAGCGGCCCATAGAGGTGTGGCTCGTCGGCGAGCAGGTCTCCATAGAGCCCAGGATCGATGTACCACTTCACGAGGCTGAAGGCCTGCTGGAAGCCGGGCGGTAGCTTGTCACGGATGGGGTGGTCGAAGTCATTGCCGAAGACCAGGTCGTGGCCATTGATGTCGCGCTTAGGGGTGACGGTGAAGGAGATGCTGTAGAGGTCCTTGGTGTGGGGTGGCTTGGAAAAATATGGCGAGGTTTTAGGCGAGTCCTTGGGCAGACCTCGATAGTTCTGGATCCGCACCGAGAGATTGACGGTTGCGGCAGGAGACTGGATGTGCGTAGACTCGGGAGTGTTGATGGAGATCTGCTTCTGATCCTCGTAGTTGGCGCCGGCCGTCACAGAGAGGATATATCGATCGGCCATGTTGGTAGCGGTNGGGAGATGGGATTTGGATGTCAGGATTCGGTATACGCGTGTTGAGGGTCTGCGGTGGATTGTTTAGAAAGATCTAAAATAGAACGAATGACATGCAGATTGCCGACGCCTGCACAGTAATGACGGACGAATGTCGTTGAACGGTTCAACTGGGCAATTGGATGGAGTCATGAATGATGGAGTCACGAATGGCCCAGCGGGAGCCCAAGCCCAAGCCCAAGCCCTGGTGGCAGATGCCCTTTCTCAGATCCATCATGGGCTACAGTACTTACCCCACGTCATGGCCGGCGAGGATGCGGAGCCCGGTCCTGTGCGCCTTTGGCTCTGTCCCCTGCTACAGTACAGTGCGGCACACTACAGATAGACAGATCTGTGGATGTGTAATTAGAAGCGGTCCAGGGATCAGCAACGTGTGCACTTGCTGGGAACGACCGACGATCTGAGTAGGGATCGTTTAGCAGAAAAAAATAAGGGCAGCGCCCCTGTGCCCCGTCCCCATTCCCCAGCAGCAGCGTCGTCACGATCGACCCGCATGGCGGTGGATTGTCCAGCAGCCATCATCCATCATGACGGAGCACACGACCACTGCTCCGACCCCCAGCTGGCATTGAGGCGACCCCTGCCCTGTGCGGTGGGCAACACCCGAGCAGCACTACCGAAGCGGATGCGATTGCGCTGCGCTGGATTGCGTTGCGTTGCGAGCAGCCAGCCGAAGTCGCAGGCTAGCACGATTGGGGAAGCTGTTCTGCCTCGAGCAGCGATGGCTGTTGCGTCGAATAGGAAGGTTGTTGGTTATCCAGCTCGTCGTTCACCTCCCATCCAGCACCCGACACTACTGCCTCCACTACTGCCTCCTCCTCCTTCACCCTCCTCTNCGACCTTATAANTCCTCCCTATCTCCGTCCTCC